>PVIH01010447.1:20905-75409 GCA_004025045.1 Sigmodon hispidus | reverse complement strand
AAAACACCCACATCTCTGTCCACACTATAAATCAGGGTGGGGAGCCTCTGGCGCACAGCCCAGATCTGGCCCTCAGCTTGATTCATCTGGCATGTGGGGGATACTGTATTGGCTGCCACAGCTGCAAGCTGGAGAATAATGCCTCCCTCCCCACTCCCAGCCCTGCTGGGGCCTTCCCACTCCAAGTGAAACCTCAAAAATAGCCAGGCTCGTGTGTGTGTGTGTGTGTGTGTGTGTGTGTGTGTGTGTGTGTGTGTAAGGGGACATCTCCCACAACTCCTTCAGTTGCTATTAAACAGGAAATGGCATGACAAAACCAATGAGGTGATTTTCAGTTAGGTCAAAGACAATGTTTACTGGCCACTTTGCTAATTTTCAGGACTTGGCTAATATTTTCTCCTGTAATTCTTTTGTACTGAGACTCATGTTTCCTTGTGCAGGGGAAGGAACTCCATAGCCAGAGAGCAACACAGCAGGACCACTATAAACATTCAGCCCCAGGCCATCCTTGAAGGAGTTAGCCCTTGACCTTTTTGTTCCTCATTAATTTATTATCTATCTATCTATCTATCTATCTATCTATCTATCTATCTACCTATCTGTCTATCTATCTACCTATCTGTCTATCTCAGACAGACTTTCGTTATGCAAGCCTGGCTTGACTGGTACTTATAATGTGGTCCAAGCTAGCCTTGAACTCCCAGCCGTCCCCCTTCCTCAGCCTTCCACGTGTTGACCTGACAGTTAAAAGTAGGCCACTACACCTGGCCTTTCATGGTTCTTGAGTTGTAATCACATGGCAAAATCCTGTAATACCTAAACATTTGACTTCAATTAATTCATTCCAACAACTTGCCTCCTAACGATTTGTTTTAAAAGAGAAGTAAAAGCTAAAGATGGAAATTGTGTTCATCAATTTGAATTTTATTGAGACAAATTCTTACCCTGTTGCTCAGGCCTGAGACTCACCAGAAAATCAGACTGGCCTTGAACTTGTATCGATGTTTCTGATTCTGTTTCCCAAGTAATGGGATTCCAGGCATATACCACCATGCCGCACAACAGACTAGTTCCAAAAGTAAAGATCAGCGAAACTCTTCTAATTCAAAGCACAAAGATTCCTCTTCCTTCTTTGCCTAGCTAGGTCCTTACTAATGGAGGAAAATATGGGAAGATTAGAGAAATCCATACACAAGAACTGAGAGTGAGGTGTCAGTGAAACAGACATCTGGTCTCACACACCAAGTAACCTCTTCAAGTCTTCCCATAGCACTTCATTGCCTCAGCTCCTGGAAGACCAGGTTGGGATGGTGGCTCGAGGCAGGTCAGTTGAAACCTGCAAATTACATCCCAATAAAATAGAATTATGTTTTGAACAAAAATGGTATGTGTCCAGGAGTACCCAGAAGTGGAATGGTTAAAAACAAACAGGATAGGTAGTCATTTTGAATGCCAGATCATCTGTCTGCCTTTTTTTTTTCAAGTGTGGGGTGTGGTGGAATATGAAATCTATAAATTCTATCGAGCTCACAAATGCCCTTTGCTGACACTGCAAGGCAACAGCCAACTGCTTGGGTTTAGAAAAGTCAGGGAGAACTTTAGACTGATCCAGGAAAGACAGCAGCTGCTCAGTAACAGAGCCTAGCAGGGCCCCACATTCCTATTTCTGAAGGCCCAAGTGACTAGAAGTATAGAATAAAAGGAGATCTTGGTTTGGGCCCCTGACCCCACCACTAGGGGTGGTCTCTGAATCCAACAGCTGGTACTAGCCGTCCTGGCAGCAGTATACTCCAAATGAGAACATCTTGTCCTCCCAAGATCCTTGGAAACTGAAGATTTGCTATGCTCATTATGAGAAGGCTCTGGCATCCTTCAACTCATTTGTACCTCTTCATCATCTCACTAAACATTTGTTGTTTGGCAGACACAGCTGCGGATGCCTAAGAAATCATGGCCCTAGACCTGTGGAAGACTCCACAGAAAGGGACCAAGAGCAGGAGTGCCTTGGAAAGCCATCATTCCAAAAGCCACTGGACTCTACAAGAGTGGCCACAGAAAGCCATACCTCTGTCTTCACAATCTGCATCTTCCCCGTATGTCACCCCAGAAGCAGTAACTCAAAAAGAGTTTGATTTTTCACAGAGGAAAGTATCTAAAAGTGTGTAAGGAAGTAAATCAAAATAGCAGCGCATCTCGTAGCCTGGTGACCCATTTCCTGAATTGGATGCTGGAATCTCCTTCTCACAGAACAGCCAATTGTGATGTGTTAGTATTTTCATGCTGTGCAGCCCTCTGGCATAGAGGCGCTGCCCCATTCCTTCCCAAGGAAATTCCACGGCAGGCAATGTTATGATTAGTGGACTAATAACACTTGTTGTTGGAATACTCCAGACAAAGCTGCAGTGTGGACTGGCCTCCAAGTCCCTTAATCACCTATTTCATCATCTCGACACTGGAGCCCTGGCAATGGGGATGGGCTTGTGGATCCCAATAATTAACCAAAGGGACAGCTGCTCCTTTGCATGGGGGATCTCCCTTTCTTCCATTCATAATTCCAACTCAGTCTGGGGTGTTAACTAGTGTGGTTACATTGGCTAATACTGGGTGGCCTCTTGGGGATTGGGGGGGTGCTGCAGCTTAATTCTGGGGCAAGTCACCTGCTGGTTCACTCATGACATTTATGCACGCACAATTTCCTTGTGATTAGCTTGCTAACATTCTGGACTGGGGCCAGCAGAGGAACCAGGAAATGCATGAATGTGCCTGAAAACTGATTGGGAGCAGCACTGATTTCCAACTACAATGGTGTGTTTCTTTATACTTCCCCTTGACGTTGCAAGGGGGATGTGGAGGAAGAGGTGCAGAAACTCCATACATACCAAAGTATTGTAGGAAGCAAGTTGGGTGTATGGGAAATCAAGGGGAGTAGGGGGAAAGAGAGATGACTTTTTCATTCTGGTCCCTTTAGATTGAGTTTCAAACCAAATGGGAGTTCATTCGGGCAAATGCTTATATGCTCTGAAGCACTAACTTACAAATAAACGTGGGTGAAAAGAGACTGTGAGAACAGAGATGAGTGGAAGAGGGTGAAGCTGACATAATCAAACTCAAAGGAGAACAAGCACCTTTGGGGACTTACTGGCTTCTCACAACTGCTGCTCACTAGCAGACCAATGGCTCTGATCTCCTTTGTAACCCCGAGAGCTGTCAGGGTTATTTGGTCACGTGAGAAAAGAAAGAAATGTATAAAGAGAACACTGAGATGGAGGGGGAAAGCACAGAGAGATCAATACAGGATGTGCGGAAAATGGAAAAAATAAAGGAGAAAGGTCAGTTATTGTTGGAGAAGGGTTTTCTAATAGCAATGCCTGGGAGCCCTCAGCAGAAGCACCAGAGTTTGGGGGATCCTGGGGCTGCTCTCTAGAGTCAGCCCTTCTCCAGTGCACAGAATTGGACTGTGTGAACCATTTCGGCAGTCCTCTTGGAAACAACACACAAGGCCCACAATTCTCCTTGCCTTCCTTCCCACAGATGTTCTGCTCCATCCCCAAGGTTCCTGACAGAAAGATACTGTTTAAGGGGCCCAAACAAACTCTTTCCCAGGATGAGGCGCCCCCCCTCCCCTGAGTCAACTGGGAAAATCTTAGGTTTCCAGCCCCGCTGGGCCCAGGTACCGAGAGAAGAATTGCATCTGCTCCCTTCTCCGCCCACTCTGGGAAGGACAAATTGTGCAGTGAGCAGACAGGCTCCTGGAGCAAAAAGCTCCAGCATTCTCTGGGAAAATCCCACCCCAATCCCGTTCCCACTGACCTTTCCAAAATTCATTTGGCTTTGTTTTAGGCTCCACAAGTTATGAAAGTTAGCTTCCAAGGGAGCTTAAAGGAAGCATTCCCAATGTGGGATTTAGAATTCATTTCCACCCAAGTGCCACAGTAGAGTTTAGGGCTGTTTCTCCCTCATGTTTAGACAACGACACAAAACCTGTTGATTTGTTTAGATACAATTGTCCCTTAGCAAGAATGATGGCATCCAACAGAATGGAATGATTAGAAAATTTAAAGAAAATAATTAAGTGAAAAATATGGTTGGAGTCAAGGAAGCCTGATAATCTATATGAAGAATTCAGGTTAAAACTGTGCATAAAAATTGTCATTATGGATTTATTGTCTTGTTATCCTAAAGCAAGATAACTCCATTAAGAAGACATGTTTTATATTGTACTATTAAAGACAAATTAAAAAAAGATTCGTGGGAACAATGGTACAAAATGTTCAGTTTTTCAATTTCTTCCTGGGGAAAAAAATCTGTGAAGCAATGACTTCGTTATACCAAATCGTTTTTAAAGAAATAACACAGTAGGGTGTGGGAAAGCTATTTTATTAATTTATTTTAATGTTGTTGTTGTTGTTCTTCAACTTTGAGTTGCTTTTGGCTCTTTGTAACCTAGGGTCCAAAAGATGGGAATATTTATTTTTTGAAACAGACATTTCTTTAAATGAAGGCATTCAGAGGCTAGAGGTGTAGCTCAGTGATAGAAGGCTTGTCTACTATGTGTGAGGTCCTGGGTACCATTCCCAAACCCACATAAATAAATAAACAAATAAATAGGTGCTTCGTGCATAATAATCCTTTGCCCACACAAGTGAGGGTAAGAGTTTGCCCCCGGCACTCAGTCCTGAGCCAGTCGACTCTTACAGCAAACAAGAGGCCGAACTATAGGAAGAAGTGAAACAGCCTGCTTACACAGTTGCTCACACAGTGTGCTTCTTACCTTACCCATGTCCCATCACTAAGCTTTGTTTCAATTGCATGATCTTATAATGGCATTGCAACCTGAGTTTGGCCCAGCAAATTGATGGAATTCTTGAACCAGAATGACAATCTGTAATTCTTTGAAATTTTCTATCTAAGCTGAATATACACATACCTTAAAACTCATGAATTTCATTCCTAGATAAACCCAATGGAAAAGCATGCCTGTATTTCCAAGGAACAAATTCAGAAATATTCCTAACAACATTAGTAATAAGAGCCAAGACTGAAAATAACCTGAGTATTAACAAGAACATAAACAGCAATAGAAATAAAAAACCAGCCAAACGAAAAACACAAAGCATCCTGTGGAATACTATGCAGCAATAAGAATGGTCAACAACTACAAATAATCACATAGATTAAGTTTACAAGCATGATGCTGAGCGAAAAAGCCATCTAATAAAAGAGAATATATAACTATAATTCCATTTCAATAAAATTCAAATTTTAAAAAAAAAAACCCTCATCTGTTAGGATCCAGGTCAATGGTGATATTTGAAGGGGGAACGGATGTAGTAGATTGAATGGTGTCTCCAAGAAAGATACGTTCACATCTCAGACTTTGGCTGAAGAAGTATATATTTAAGACAGGGTCCCTGGCTACTCTTAAACTGTATGTCTACTAAACTGGCCTCTGACTCAGAGAGATCTAACTGCTTCTATTTCTTGAGTGTGCAATCAAAGGTGAGAGCCACCTTATCTGGGGGAGGAGTCTTGCAGATGTAACTAAGTTATGAATCTCAAGATGAGATCATCCTGAATCATCTGAGTAGGCCCTTGGCTCAAATGTTCAGTGTCGTTATGGGAGAGAGAAGAAGGAAAGGCACCACAGAGGGGAGAAGACAGAGGCAGAGATTTTTAGAGTGATGTAGCCACAAGCCAAGGCATACTGAGAACTGTGAGAACTGTGGAAGGAGCTTTCTCTGAAGTCCCAGGAGAAAGCAAAATTAAGTCTTGCTGTAAAGTTGATTTCAGATTTCTGGCCTCTAGAACTGTGATGGAATAAGTACGTTTTCTTTCCTTCCTTCCTTCCTCCCTCCCTCCTTCCTTCCTTTCTTTGTGTGTGTGTGTGTGTGTGTGTGTGTGTGTGTGTGTGTGTGTGTGTTATGCAATGGCACACACATAGAGGTCAGAGGTCAGAGAAGAACTTTCAAGAGTCAGTTCTTGCTGGGTGGTGGCCGAGAATGTCTTTAATTTCAGTTCTTGGGAGGCAGAGGCAAGCAGATCTCTGTGAGTTCGAGTTCAGCCTGGTTAACAGAGTTCCAGGACAGCTAGGGCTATTACACAGAGAAAACTTACGTTAAAAACTAAAAACAAAACAAACAAAAGAGTCAGCTCTCCCTTTGTACTGTATTTTCCAACAAATTCCTCAGGCTTACAAGGAAGTACTTTTCACCACTATATCATTTAACCCATTCCTCCTTTTTGTTTGCTTGGATTTTTTATATTTACCTAGTTTTTTTGTAAAGGGATTACATATTATTCAGACTAGCCCCATACTCTAGATATCTTAGTAGGCCTTGAATTTCTGATACCCTACCTATACCTCTCAAGTGCTGGAAGTATAGGTATGCAGCACACATCTAGCTTAATTTCTGTTGGGTTAAGCCACCAAATGATAGTCATTTTTGCTGCAGTCACAGCTTATTAATGCAGGAAAGTTAATCCTGTGTCTTGTTCTAGTTACATGGGTAGGTTTATTTTTAAAATTCAGCATGTCAGGCAAAATCATATTAAGTAAAATAAGACAGACTAAAAGAGACAAATGTCGCATATGTAGAATGTAGATTTCGATATAAACAAATGTAACATGAAGGTAGAAAAGATACTACTAGAAGAAGAGGAAAATTTTGCAGGAAGGGGAGGATAAGAATAATGGGAGAAAGATGCAATATCATGTTTTCTCCCATAGGCAGAATCTAGACTTGACTATGTAGACATGTCCTTGTGATGTGAAAGCAGGTGGGGACTGGCAGAGGGGGAGATTGGGACCATTGAGTGGGGAGGGCTTGGGCAGCAGGGGAATGAATAAAAGCAAGTTTCCATGATTATGCACGAAAATGCCATAATGAAAGCCATTGTTTTGTACACAATTTTTTTTAAAAGGAATACACCAAAAGGATCTTTATATTTATGAGCAGTGCTTCCAAAGATGGGCAGCATGCTTAAAAACAAGCTAAAGAATAAAGCACAGTCCTGAGGGCCTGCAGGACCAGCTACTTGGGATGCTGGGAAGGGGGCTATCTTAAGCCAGGACACAGAAGCAAGTCTGGACAGCACAAGGACACTTTATCTAAAGCAAAGAGAAGTTCAAGTTGTCCACTAATGATTCACATTCTTTTTTCCATGTATTCTAAACTTTAGTAAAAATCTATTTTAAAAGTCGATGATTCTGAAATCTATTTTCCAAGTACTCACCACTTAGAATAAACAAAGGCTGGTTTTACGAGGTTTTGTTTCATTTTTTTTCTTTTTCCTTTGACTTATATGAGGTTTTGTTCTTTGTGTTTAAGCTTTGCTCCATACAATAGGAGGCATCCTCCCATTATTGTTTTTTTTTAAGACAGGGTTTCATATAGCCTGGGCTGTGGGGGTCTTGAACTCACTATGTAGCCAAGGCTTGACCCTTCTACTTCTACCTCCAGTTCCAGTGTGCTGGAATATATAGGCATGTGCTGCCATGCTCAGTTTAAGTGATACTGATAATTGAACCCAACTTTGTGCATGCTAGGCAAATGGTCTACCAACTCAGCCCCAGCAACTCCTTGTTTCAAATAAAAAACAGAACACACACACACACACACACACACACACACACTTTTGTCTAAGAACACATCTCAGCAGTAGTGTTTGCCTAGCATGTATGAGGTCCTAGGTTCCATGTGAAGTCAGCCCTTCCACATGAAAGTAAACCCTCAACAGTGCTTCCTCCCACTCTAGCCCAAAGCAACCTGAATGCCAGACGCAATGTGCGAACCTCCAGATTACATGTATTTTTCTCCCCATTGAAGTAGGCAGTAGAATAGTGAGGACACAAGTGTCTGTACATTTTGAGATATGAACAGACATGTCTGCACCTTATTTTTGCTCAAATAGGTCAGTTGTGACCCCACTGTGATGAACAACAAGTGTTTCTGAACCCTACCTAACTAAATCTTATCTGATAATTTTGCATTGGGTTGGAGCAGAAGCCTTCCATATCATTTGTGTGTGGTTAATAATGAGATTCAAAAGCTAGGCATGGCGCATACACCTTTAATCCAGCACTTGGGAGACAGAGGCAGGCAGATTTCTGTGGGTTTGAGGCCAGCCTGATCTACAGAGTGAGTGCCAGGACAGCTAGGGCTGTTAAACAGAGAAACTGTCTTGAGAAAAAAAAATGAGATTCAGAGACAGTTTCCTCTGTCATGAGAAAAAAAAAAAAAAAAAAAAAAGAACACACTTGGCAGCCTACAAGCAATAAACCAGTGGAGGTTTCATATTTTTCCAAAAGAATGAAATGCCTCCAAACTGAGCATGTTTCCCATTTTCCATTGCCTCCAACCCCAGGCAGATGATTTTGAATGTGTACTCTCCTCTCCCTGGCTTTGAAGAAGTTAGTACTTGCCAGAACTGTGGACTCAAGGCCAAAGCCAAGTGCAGATGGAGTGGCTGTGGAGAGCAGGCCCAAATCCCTCAGCAGGGATTACTGAGGAACAAAGCTGGCAGGGTGCAGATTTCAGTCACAGGTGCAGAGAGGCCCAGGGTGGAAGCTTCCAGAAGGGGCTTTGGGGAAGGGTGTTTTCCCACCCTCGCTCAGGCAGATCTCACATGTGTCTGTTTGGAGGGGTTTTGCTGCCTGAGTGCAATGATTAAATCTGTAAGTTCAAGGGGACATTGTCCCTGACAAACCAAGAAAAATGACAAGGTAGGAGTAAGACAACTTGTGGCAATGACTTAGGTGCTGACTTCACTGAGAGACTAAGATAGGCTCAAACTGATGCCTCCTCCAAGGCCCCTCCTACGCTGGACTCCCCAAATGTGTGTCTTTTGTTCTGTGTGAATGTCCTGCCTTTCCTTGTCTCTGGGTATAAGCAACAAAGTTAGCAAGGCTGGGCCTCCTATTTCTGTTGTCACCTGTGAGCTGTCGTCATCTACACCCAGCTGTTCATATTTTTTTTTTTTTTTAAAAAAAGAAAGACACAAGCAAAATGAAGGAAAGTGAAGACAGACGTGAAATGCCACATGTTCCAAATTAAGTCACTCTTGGATGGCCAGAACAAGGACTTCTTCAGCAAGTTAGAAAGCTGCATTAGAGAGAGAGAGAGAGGAAGAGTGGGATGGGAGTGAAAACAGAAGGCAAGTCCTCCCTAGAAGGTAGGGGAAGAAATCAATGCTGTGAGAGCGAGCGGACAAGAAGTCAGAACATTAGGTGATGGGAAATGCTTAGCCTGAAACCTGGACTCCAACATGGACTGCATATTTTCCCTCTAATTCAGTTTTGTCTGTGTGGCATTCCAGCCAAATGTTCTAACTGAAAACCCTTGAGGAAAGCGGGAACATGAGACAATGGTTCATAATTCAATTCTATCAGCGTTCACCGAATGTGTACTATGTGCTCAACATTCTGTTTGGGGTTGTGCAGAAAAAGCAGGAAGCAAAAGGCCTGCAAGAAGCTTATCATGTGAGGGGTGCAAAGAGGTCAATGTAAAACCATGAAAACCATTTGATGAGAAAATAAAGACACAGCTGTAAGATGGTTCAGTGGGCAAAGACACGTGTGGTCAAGCCTGATGACGAGTTTAATTCTCAGGTCGCACATAGTGGAAGGAGTGAGTCTTATGCACACACATGAACACACACACAATAAAAATAATACAAAATTTAAATAGTTTTAAAAACAAAATGATAATCAAGACAAACACCATCTATTTCTAAAATTCTTGGTTCAAGCAAAAATAGACAATGCCACACCAGAAAATACTAAAACCAGTGAGAAAAGGTCTAGAGGACACACATAAGGCAGATAACTAAGTAGGATGTTAGAAACAAGACCATCAATGCCAATCTTTGGAACTAATTTAAAAAGCCTCAGTCATGGTGCTAGAGAGATGGCTCAGTGGTTGAGAGCACCGTCTGCTCTTCTAGAGGACCAGGGTTCAATTCCCAGCACCCACATGGCAGCTCACAACTGTTTCTAGTTCCAGTTCCAGGCAAAACACCAAGGCAAATAAATAAATAAATAAGTTTTTTTTTTTAAAAAAATTCTCAGTCATGTCTGCTATAAAATGGTGGTATAGGTGGTGTTGGATCCCCAGGAACCAGAATTACAGGCTGTTGTGAGTAGCCAGGTGGGTGCTGGGAACGAAACACGAGTCTTCTGCAAGAGTAGTAGCTTTGAACCACTGAACCATCTCTACAGCACTTTGCTGGGTTTTTTTCCTAATTACAACAATTTTCTGATTGCCACAAAAGTTTAGAGAAGTTCAGAGTTATGAGTCTCTACTTAGGACTACCAATGTTCAATAGATAGATAGTCAGTGTTCTATTCTTTATTAGATATGTGTGCTAAATAAGGCTGTTCTAGATATTTTATATATTATTTATAACTTAATGTTTTATAGCCTTTTAGATTTATTTATTTTATTTTTATGTGTATTAATGTTTCGGCTATAATTAAATATGTGCAATGTGTACATGTCTGGTACTTGTAGAGATGAGAAAAGGACATCAGATCCCATGGAACTGGAGTTACAGAGCGTTATGTGCAGCCACGTGAGTTCTGTGAAGTGAATCTGGGTCCTCCTGAAGAAAAACAAGTACTTTTAACCACTGAGCAATCTCTCCAAACTCTGCCCTATTATTTTTAAAGACAGACTCTCAGTATGTAATCCAGGAACTCTTGAACCTCCTCAGTCTCCCTAGAGTTGGGATTACAGACCTGGGCTGCCAGGCTCTTTACCCTTTTTTTCTTGAAAATTTTGTGTGTGTGATTGCGTGATAAAAGATCTTTCCTTAGAAGCCCACAGCAAACGTTCCTTTAGCTTTCACTGCTTTGTACTAGGAACTAGGTATAACTGACACATCCCAGTCGCATAAAATTATTAAGATCGACTCAGGCCAATTAGACTCCATCTGCTGGAGCTGGAAGCAATAGCTAAAACTGTATTTTGCTAAACAATGAGAGGTGAAATGGATGGTGAGCTATCAGAACACAATGGCTGCCATCTTAAGCACAGTATAGCTGAGCCCCTTAATGCTAGAGATAATGAAAAATAGCCCTTGCTACAAGCAATTGCCTTCTCCCTGAGAGGCAGCTGAAGTTAAGGTCTACCCCAGTGACCTCTCTGGAGCTATAGTCATATCCGGAGTAACAGGAATGCCACTGCCTGGAAAAACAGGCTCTTTTTCTAAAATGGGCTTTCCCTTCTGGCCAGACTGCTTGGTCCATAACTTCAGTTGATAGGATCTTTGGGAGAGGTTTCCTTGGCCTTTTGTTTGAATGTTATGCCCCCTTTATGATTCCATACATGAATAGGAAACCAGTCCTTTCCAACTATGTCAGGACCCTGATTAATGCTTCAGTAGCAAACACAACCTAAGCCATAGGGAGCTGAGTTCCTTCCTTTCCCAGAAGGAAACTCACTCTCTCTCCCTTTGTTTGAGGTGCTGGGCTAAAAAACACCAGCATCAATTTCAGAGTGGGGGGGCTATAATCTTCTCCCTTCTCCGTTCTTCTGCTCCTTCTCTTAAACTGAAAATGAATTGACCTTGAGAAGGGAGGATTCATCTCAGACAAGGCTGAGGATAAAAGACATAGCCACAGGCAAAGCTGCAAAAATTGTCACAGGCAAGGCTGCAGAACTCAGTGTGACCCATAGTTTTAGAGGTGTATCACCAAAGAAAGGTCTGTGGACCTTAGGATGCAGTTTTCCTCATCTGCTTCTTCCTTGAGCTGTTTTTAATTTTCCAAACTTCCCACACCTCCTGTAGACTAGTTTGACTTCCTTGTGTCATCTCTGCCTTGTCTCCCTAAGCAGGCTGACTTACCCTTCCTCCCCTGGCCTGACTGCCTAGTCATCCCAAGAGACAGGAAGATATACTCTACATCTCTCTGCATTGGCTTCATTTTTGCTGCCTTTCTGGAGTTCACATCAACGACTTTAAAAACATCTTAGTAAATGGAGATATAGAAGTTAGATAGGATTGTGGTCACTTTGGCCCTCATTTTTCTTGCTGCTTACAGAGTAGGAAAATTCAATGCTGTTTTTGGATTTAACCCAATACCTTTTCTGTCCAGAATGCCAATAATTCACTCTCCAAGTGACTTGTTTGGCTCTACTGACCATATCACATACCATATATTACAGATAATTTATCACAGTCATTGGCAAAGTTGACCAATACTCAGACTCCACTTATGGGCCCCAGTATCAGTACTGCCAGAAATAAGCATACATTCACATTAGGGAGACATAGTGGGCTGTTAAACCAATCTACGTGATTTGAGGCAAAGGAGTGAAGCAGAGAGACTTCCAGGGTTCTTGGATAAGTATCAGTACAATTGCTTTTGGACTGCAAATACTTCAACAAATTGTGTTTTCAACATGACTTGGAATTTGTTTTTCAAATCATGTGAATACAGAGTACAGAGAATTTTGCTCAGTGAAGAAGGAGCTACAGAGTTGGAGTAAGGAAGTATCATATACTCTGAAATGACTTTGAACAACCCAAGGCATGGCATGGCATGGAACTGACTATACCACATAAGCAGAGGACTTTATCCATAGCTGATGTAGAACAGCTTAAACTTATTTCTAGGCATTGCCCTTGGGCTTTTTTACTCAGGACAATGACACACTCTGGGAGAGTTGGGGTGGAACACCACTGGTGATCTAGAGTTAAATGAAACCTCTCATTAACCTATGGCTACTCTGTACCCAAAAGTTCAGTTACTGGCTTGCTGTGGCTAGAGTTGAGCTATCCAAGAAGCCAAAATAGCTTGGACCCAGTGGTTTCTATGACAGCTTGCTTTCTGCTGGGAAGGAAAGATGAATGTGTACAGGGGTGGGGAGAATGTTGATCAGACCTCCCTGGGAAACACCCTGCTATATTTTGAGTTGCCTGGTCACTGAGCTTAATGATTTTAAAAGAAGACATTATTTTGTTTGGTGGCCTGTAGTGAAGTCTGCACTCTGCCAAAGAAGAGAAAATAAATGTCTGCGGAGTGGGGAAATAGTAGGGCCCTCCTTAAGAAAGTCTCTGCTGGTCACTCTGCTTATTAATTTTAAAAAAGAGACATTACAAGGTCAGAAGAGAGCCCTGGGCTGAAAGTCAGGAAATTTGCTATGGGTGGGCCCATAAGCAGATAGAGGGAGTACACTGGCTTCTAGAAACCCACTGATGGTGTTTATAATAACAGTAACGACATGAATGTTTTGTATGATGCCACTGAACTCTTTAAAATCACTTTCACATTTTCTACCATAAAGCGATAGAATACAAAGTATGAGAAACAACAGCAGAAATTAGCTAATGAGGTATCAAGTGGTAGCACAAAGTTGGGCCTAGCACTGGGGAAGCAGTGGCAAGCCTGGGATGCACGAAGGAACAGTGTCTCATAAAGGAAAAAACAGTGAAGGGGGAAAAGGAAGGAGAGAAGACAGAAAGAGAAGAAATTAGCCAATGTAGTCACTAGTCAATGCTGCTTTTCCAGAGGATCCAGTTTCAATTCTAGAACTTTCCAGGTAGCTCACAATTTCTAATTCCAGGTCCCAGGATCCAATGCCCTCTTCTGGCTTCATTGAGCACTGCATGCATGTGGTGCACAGGCAAACATGGGGGGGGGGAGGTGTCATTTAAGACACATAAATAAAGAAATCCTAGAAATACAGACTGAGAAGGTTGTTTTTATGTATTCAGAAATATATACATTTATACATATACATATATGCATGTAATAGCATGTAATAAAAAAGAGGCTATGAATTTGAAAAAAGAGCAAGGAGGTTTATACAGGAGGCTTTGGAGGAAAGAAAAGGAAAAGAAAAGAACATTTTTAAAAAGAAGGATTCTTAAAAGATTTATTTTTATTTCGTGTATAGGTGTTTTGTTTGCATTTATGTCTGCATACCACATGCATGCAGTGCCTACTGAGACCAGATAAACACTGGATCCCCAGAACTGAAGTTGCAGATAATTGTGAGCCACTGTAGTGGTGCTAGAAATTGAACCTGGATCCTCTGAAAGAGCAGCCAGTGTTCTTAGTCACCAAGCCATCTCTCCATCCTCTTTCTCTCTTTAAAGGTTTATTTTATTTTTATTTGTTTGTATGCATGTTTCTATGTGTAATGCCCATCTGTATATTACCCGTGGAGTCCATAAAAGGCATCAGATCCTCTGCAGCTAGAGTTACAGGAAGTTAGTTTCAAGCCCCCTGATGTGTGATTTGGGATGTCTTTCTGTATATTATGAATATGCTTTATTATCATTGGTTAATAAGAAGCTGTTTTGGCCTCTGGCAAGGCAGCTTAGATGTAGGAGAAGAAGGGTAAAGTCTGGAAGACACTATCCAGCAGCCCAAGAAGTAAGATACAGGTAAAGGTAAGCCATGAGCCATGTGGCAATACAATAGATGAATAAAAATGGGTTGAGTTGAGTTGTAACAGCTAGTTGGTAATGAGCCTGAGCCTTAGACCAAACAGCTTGTAATTAATACAAGCACTTGTGTAATTATTTGGGACTAAGTGGCTGCAAGACTGCAGGTCCAGACCTCAGGGCTAGGCCGGGCCAGAAACTTTAGGCTACAGATGTGGGTACTGGGATTACACGATATGCCACCATGTTTACCTTAAGTCTTTTCTCGTCTCTCTTTTTTTTTCTTCCCTTTCTTTTTTATGGTTTTGTTTTCAAGATTTGTATTTTATTTATAGAAAATTTTAAATGAACATTAGTTCTTATTAAACAGCTAATAAAATACATGATATCAATTGTTACTAAGTTTTGAGGTGTGTGTGTGGAGGTCTCACTTCGTAGTCCAAGCTGGCTTTGAACTCTCTTCATTATCCAGGCTAGCACTGCACTTATGACCAACCTGCCTCTGTCTTTCAAATGCCATGACTACAAGTGTCCTCCACCACACCCATCCTTATAGTTAAGAAACAGAAAGTTGACTGACTCCCTATTACACATAAAGACAAAGACAAACATTGTATGCATCCAATAGAACTAAAAAGGACCTGGACTTTCCTTACAAACTGTCTAATTGAAAGAGGTATTTATGTTTAAGGAATGTGTTTTTGCTGATAGAAAAAATAAATCAGTGACTAATGATTTTAAAAGAAGACATTATTTTGTTTGGTGGCCTGTAGTGAAGTCTGCACTCTGCCAAAGAAGAGAAAATAAATGTCTGCGGAGTGGGGAAATAGTAGGGCCCTCCTTAAGAAAGTCTCTGCTGGTCACTCTGCTTATTAATTTTAAAAAAGAGACATTACAAGGTCAGAAGAGAGCCCTGGGCTGAAAGTCAGGAAATTTGCTATGGGTGGGCCCATAAGCAGATAGAGGGAGTACACTGGCTTCTAGAAACCCACTGGTGGTGTTTATAATAACAGTAACGACATGAATGTTTTGTATGATGCCACTGAACTCTTTAAAATCACTTTCACATTTTCTACCATAAAGCGATAGAATACAAAGTATGAGAAACAACAGCAGAAATTAGCTAATGAGGTATCAAGTGGTAGCACAAAGTTGGGCCTAGCACTGGGGAAGCAGTGGCAAGCCTGGGATGCACAAAGGGACAATGGTTAAGCTCAGTGGTTAAGAGCACTGCCTGCTCTTCTTAGACGACCTGGGTTCATTTCCCAGCACCCACATGGCAGCTCACAACTGTCTGTTACTCCAGTTTCAGGGGGTCTGACACCTTCACACCAATGCACATAAAATAAAATTAAATTAATCATTTAAAAAAGAAAAATAAAAAAAAACATATGTCAAGCCATAATGATTCCAAGCACTATACTTTAGAACAAACTCTTTTACACATTGAAGCTCAAATTATATAAAAAATATTAAAAGTCTATTGAGGTATTAAAAATGTTGCTCAAATGTAATAAAGAACTTCATGTTATTCAAACCTAGTCCCAGAAGAGTAAATTTATTTCAAAGATTATATATCAGCTACTCAAAGGAGGTTCTTACCAATGGCAGGCATCACCACTAGGCTTGCCAATTGTTTGCCTGGCTGCTTTTATCACTGTAGTACAATAGAATCCTGATTTCAGGCCCTATTTCAAGCTAGTTAATTTCTTAAACAATAAACTTTTAAATACAATTTTGGTTTAAGACTAAGTAAATAGTAACAAACAAACATAACATTTCCCTCATAAAAAGAATTGGCTATTCAAAGTTGTTTTTTTCCTTTGTAAACTTGCTTCATATTGGTCTACTCTGTCCATTTACTATATAGGAAAGAGACTGCAAAGATAGGCCAAAGGATGGTGAGTGCCTCTGAACACTGAAACAGCTTTGTTTTAGATGAGTTTTTCTTTATGTCTCAGAAACATGCTGACTTGTACTTTTAGAAATTATAATTTCAATCTGCTTTAGTAACTCCAGTAGGAACTTTGATATTTCATAGCAGGCTGCATTTCTTCTCCTTTCAAAATCATCTTATCTGTTTTATTATTTTGTGTGTGTGTGTGTGTGTGAGTTACTTTTCTATTTCTGTGAAGAGATATCATGATAAACACAAACTTATAGGAGAAAGAGTCTATTGGACTTACAGTTTCACAACCACCATGGAGGAGAGCAGGGCAGCAGGCAGGCAAGCATTTAGCCGGAGCCATAGCTGAGAGCTCTATCCTGATTTATAAGCACAGGCAGGGAGAGTGCTAACTAGAAATGATGTAGGCTTTTGAAATGTCAAAGCCCACCCCTAGTGACACACCTCTTCCAAGGCCACACCTCCTAATACTTTTTAAACAGTTCCATCAACTGGAGACCAAACATTTAACTATATGAGCCTATTATTCCCATTGCCATTGAAACCAGCACAGTGTGTGTATGTACATGCAGGCATGTGCACACAGTACAAGCAAAGATTACATTTTGAAGTGAGTTCATTCCTTCTACTGTGAGATCTGGGGTTTGAACTCAGGTCAGCTTGTCAGATTTGCATGCCAAGGGCTTTTACCAATGGAGTCACCCTGCTGTCCTGGACTGCTTTTCTTTATGGATAAAAATGACTGGCAAGAAAGGAAATTACTTAGATCTGATATTGGCAAGTTGAGGAGCCAGCATCTGTTTTATTTCCCTTAAAGCCTTGGCTGGAATAATAAAGAATGGAGAGGCCATGGTGCTCTTTTCTGACCACCAGGCTGTAATAAATGAGACACATGCTCAATTTCACTCTTATACCAAAGAAATGCTATAATAAGGATTACTCATCATGGGCTTTTGACACAAATTAGTCGCTTCCAAGAGTATGTGGATGCAATGAAAATGAGATGCAAAATCTAACAGGATAGCCTAATTAAGGGATGTATTTTGTTCTGTATTTAAATATATGAAACTGATTCAGGCTTAGTGGCATAGACACATAATTCCAGATACTCAGAAGGATGAGGCAGGAGAATGGAAAGCCATATAGACAACACAGAGTGAATCCAAGAACAGTTTGGCCAATTTAGTCAGACTGTCTCAAGATCAGAGGTAAAAGAAGAGCTGGGGACAGAGTCAGGGACAGAGTCGGGGCAGAGCAATTGCCTAGCATGTATGTGACATTAAGAAAAAAAAAGAGAAAGACTGACAAAATATTTCTTTAAAAAAAAACCCAAGATTTAAAAACTGCTGTATAATACTTAGCCTTTAAAAAGCACTCCCTTTAGTTCATAATCCTTTGAAACATAACAGAAAATCCTATCTGGTTAATTTCTATTTACTTATTCATTTCATTTGTCTTCTTCTCTACCAAAGGTACTTATATTGTAGTAGGCTTCTTTTGACCCTGTCTCCCACCCCCAAGAACATCTAGAAAGAGTGTTTGTTAAATAGAAATGAATTTACACTACACTATGTTATAACACCACACTTTTTTATGTCTATAAGGAAGCCCTGTAAGCCCCGATACCATCACTGGAGATGGGTGGGGGAGTAGCACAAAGCTTTGAGATTAAGAGGTAAGCAAGCAATGGAATCTGTCAGCTTGCCTAACCCAAACACCACCAAGGCAGGAAGGGCCCAACCTGTCTGGTGAGATTCCTTTAAAAATAATGTGGACTACCAAGGCTTAGATTTACCAGAAAAGAATAGAATCAGTTAGGATATGCTTAAATTATGAAACCGCTCTTGGGATACACTTCAGCATAACTTTCTAAGGCTAAACTATATATTAACTCTCCTCTAGATCTTCTAAGTTTCTTTCTTATTTTATAAGAAACTTTCTCTGTAATAACACCCATTTGACCTCAAATAAACTGATCGTGTTAGGACATTTAGACCACCAGTTTATGTTTCCAACTTTACTTTTATTTCCAACACACTTCTGTTGTTCTTTATACATATTATATTGCGAATATTCTAATTTTCCTCCCCAATCCTCACCCTACCCTAATCCTCTTCCTCATGACTTGACAATTAGATTGATGAAATTTTGAAACTGTGGCCAGGAAACCCCCCAAACCCCTCATTGATAAGAAATGCGGGAGCACATTTCATCTGGCGAAGATTTGAGGGTTTTTTTTTTTAACATATCCTTTATGTGTGGGTGGGAGAAAATGTGTGCATCATGTTATGTATGTGGTGGCAGTCAGAGGAAAATTTAATGGGGTTGGTTCTGTCCTATTTTTATGTAAGTTCCAAGGATCGAACTCAGGTCATCAGACTTGCACAGCAAGCATTTTGCCCATGGAGCCATCTTGTTCCCAGATGAAGATTTTTTTTTTCCCTGAAGATCACTACCTCCTAATCTGCTCTAATATTTCTCCCTTCTCACTTTTTTCCTTCCATATTTATTCTTTCTCTCTAGATCTGCACTATCCTATATGATAGCCAGTAACTATGTGTGGCTATGGAAGTAAATTGAAAGAAAACCAATGTGAAAGTTCAGTTTTGTTACTGTGTTAACCACATTTCTAGTTTTCAATAATGTAAACTACTGAATGGGATGCCATAAATGTAGCATAGTATTATCATCACAGAAAATTTTACTGCACAGCATTCTTTGGTAGGTGTGTCTGACTTCTTCCTTGTGTCATAATCTACCTGATTTCTGGAAGATAGCCAGATTTTTATCCATCATCAGCAAGAACTATTATGAAGGGACTATCCTACCTTCCTAACAACCATTTTGTAGGATGTCACCAAAAAATGAGTTCCACTTTCCTGTCTTGGTCTTGTGGGATCTGCATAGTCGTTGCAGAAATGAAGCTCATGAAGACTTTTGCAGCATTCTTCACCATTTTTCTTGCAGTCATTCACCAGTCTCCTATCATATCTCTTCCTCCCATTTCCTGGCTCTTGTGCAAAACGAATGTTAAAGACGTGCCAGGTCAATAAGATGACAAACTTCCTCCCTCTCTGCCATTTTCATAGCCTAGTCTGATCTTCAGCCATCCCTCCTCTTGTGAGCGAACTTGCTCCCATATGACTTTATCTACTACTCCACAAATATGGGTTATTGCTGCCCTACTCAGCAGAGGCAAGATATGAAACCACCCTAGCTATCCATAAACATATGAAAGGCTAACAAAAATGTGGTGCTTGTATGTAATGAAATTTTAAGCAGACATAAAGAAATAAAACTATAATTCCTCCCCCAAGGGATCTGATACCTTCTTCTGACCCCTGCAGGCACTAGGCATACACATGGTGTGGTGTACATACATACACACAGGCAAATATTCATGTACATAAAAATTCAAAACATCTTTTCTGAGAATAAAAATCTGAATAAATCTTTTAAAACAAACAAACAAAAATGAGTCTCAATCTTACCATTTAAATGACTAATTCTCACCTATATGATTGACATTACAGAAAAGGCGCCAAGAATAAATGTTTATATTATCCATGAATGGCGCCAGTGATACAGAGAAGTCTGTCTCTCCATCCAGCTCTCTCTGCCCATTGCGCCACCATGGGGGACAGCTAACTCTGAGAAGTACTCTGTCCTTTCTTTGGAAGCTGTGTGGAGAGTTGAGGCTATGGGGTGGTTGGAAGAAAGCCTGCAAACTGAAAGGCACAGGGCATCTCTGGTCAAAGGCACAGAGCTGGTATCCTACCGTAGTCCTTTCTTCACTCTATCTCAGGAGGGCATGGACATTCCTTCCCCCTTCCATTGTTTCTCCCTTTTTGAGGAGATGGCGAGTGGGTGAACAACCTTTGTGTTGCTTCTTCCTAGAGACTCCTGAAATTGCTGCAGATCATAATGGAACATTGCTGCAGATCATAATGGAACATCGGTCTCTCACACCAGGGCAGTTGCATGCTATAAGCCTGAAGCAAATTAGATGTGGGTGTTATGTGAATGAAGCTGACATGACAGTGTTTGGTCCCTTCTCAAAATGCATGCAGAGAATACACGGCACCCTTCACCAACATGGGATGCCCTGAAGTAAGTGAGAAGGAAAGCAGACACGTTGTTTCTACCCTTGCCTCCCTGCCACCTTCAGCACACATATTGCTGTGCTGGATAGACAGCTGAGAAGAGACGAGTTAGAACTACAGAGCTCATTCGGCTTCTGTAACCGAAAGACCAACACGTTCTGAATGTTCTTAAAGTGTAAATTCAATATGTCAACCCATAAGGCACACTAAGAAGCCAAGGGAAAAAAAACAAACACATGAAAAATTTACACTGGACAGATGTAAGATGTGCCGATACTTTTGACCTTTTACTGCTGAAAAGTCAAGATATTTTTTCACCGTGATTTGTGCAGTTTGCCTATAAAAGACGAACAGATTTAAGAGAGCATTCAGGTATGTACAAAATAATTAAAGTAATAAAAATAACTTCCCCAAGTGAACCCTGACTGACTGAACAATTTAGATGAAAATTATAGAAAAAGGCAGATTGTTTGAGCCAGTTACGTAGCCTTTTTATACTGGAAGAAAATCAGTCAATGCAGAAACGTGTCTTACAAATATAAAAGAAAGCAAGGTTTAATGGCTCATGACTGTATTCCCAGCATTTAGGAAGCTGTAAGCAGGGCTATTATCATGAGTTCAAGGGCAGCTTGGACTACATGAGAGTTCAGTCTTGGGCTACAGAGTGAGAAACTGTTACAAACCTAACTAAATAAATTACCCATCAAAATTCAGTAAATAAAAGAAAACGGGAAAGAAAAAAAATCCTTAAGTTGATTTTTTCAAAAAGAGACTTACTCGAGCAGAAAGACTTCCTTCTCTCAGCCTTGTGCCAAACAGATCCTGTTGCTAGGTAAACATGAGCTCCATATATACATGCACACACATATACTACATATAAATATATAATTATAGCTGAGAGGAAGCTGGTGAGCTTATGAAGCAGATGGTAGAGTTGAGTCAGGGCTTGGGAATGAATGGTGTTCTGACATAATAAGGCAACACAAGTCTTTCTGAAAGTTTCCTTGCTGCATAAATGCTCTGGCCGTACATGTCTCAAAGATGGATGAAAAGGAGACTCCTGCAGAACAGAAAGGATGAGCCACAAGCAGTGTCAACGCTGATGCTCTTCCACAGTGGCAGTTATGAGTTTTCAGCTTTGTGCTTAAACACATTTTAACAGCAAAAAATAGACCAACTTGGCTCATAATGCAACCTCGGGCCGGCCATCTGGTTTGAAGTCAAATTTAATAAACCAACCCAAAGACATTAACTCCGCTTGTCTAGCACCACAACTAATAAAAAACAAAACAAAACAAAACAAAAAAACGCTCATCAAACCATCACGGGTGGGAACAAGAGGGCACAATCTGCAAACTGTGTAACCGGACTTTTCATGCCTGTTGAGAGAGCGAGAGCAAGAGCCAGCGCTAGCGAGCGAATGAGAGAGAGAGAGAGAGAGAGAGAGAGAGAGAGAGAGAGAGAGAGAGAGAGAGATTGATTGATTGATTTCAAGTGCATAAAGGCCCTCCCAGCTCAGCTCATATTTCTCATCCACAAGGAACTGGTGTTTGTTTAATAAGCAACTGGTTCACAACTGGGTTTCAACTATCTGACCACATCCTGGAACACGCTGTTGAATCACACTCAGACCCACACTGACATCTGCAGGTAATTGAAACAGGGCTTCTAGGACTGGATTCTAGACTTTGAATCCTCACTCAGCCCTTTCAGCTCACCACAGTAGGGTGCTAACCCATAAAATTTCAATAGCATGGATGGCAATGGCTTCCTTTAAAAAATATCTTTAATGTTTAAGTGCTTCCATAGAACAAATTATCGAAGCATATAGAAAATGTGCTTGATTGCAAAGAAAACCTCCCAGGCACAGCTGTCTCCACCTGGTGTCATTATAGCGACTTTTCTTTTCCCGTTAGACAGTTCTCCCCTCACATATTTTTCAAGTACAGTACATTCCTGTTACCTTATGGAGAAAATGTTCCTCAAAATTTAAAGTTAAATCTGGACTTATTCTATTTTAAACTCACATCTCTCAAAGAGTTTAAACACACATACACAGACATCATTTTACTGTAATAAATCTCTGCTAAACAGCATGCTTATTTATGTAGTCCATCAAAACTCTAAACCACCTATAAAAATAGGGAGAAAACATTTTTTTTCACAGATTCAAGTTGCTCCATTCTGTCTAACGCATGTGATTTTTCTAAAACACCTTTTGACTGGACAAAATGATAAAGTAATATTTCCTGGATCAATTTATAATTACTGTATTAGTAACAATGGGATCTGTTATCAAGAGGCTCCTTTTATGATGACTATCTTTGGGGAAGCCTGTTTTTCCAGGCTTGTGAAATCAAGTGACTCATTCAACTTCTGAGGCAAAACTCAACATATAAAGAAGGTTTTATTCTACACATTGAAAACACATATAAAATACACGAAGGATTTCTAGTGGTAGAAGAACACAAAAACAAGGCTGACTGGGGATGGTGGTATACACCCGTAATGCCAGCAGTCAGGAACTAGATGGAGGAGCATGATGAGTTTGAGGCTGCCCTGGGCTATATAAAAAGTCTCATCTCAATTCAAAACAAAAAAAAAATGAAGGCTGGGCATGGTAGTCCACACCTATAATGCTAGCACTCAAGTGCCAGTTATCTGTGAATTTAAGGGCAGCCTGATCTACATAGTGAGTTCCAGGGCAGCCAGGTCAACACAGTGAGACCCTGTTTCAAAAAAAAATACTATATTTTAGAAAGAAAGAAAGAAAGAAAAAAATAAAAAAGATGGAGAGAGAAGAGGAGAAATGAAAACCCACACACAAGGATAATTGCTAGCTTAAGGGCTCATTAATATATTCCATCAACCGGCACTCATAAATATGCAATTGCCCAATTTGGCAAGGTGTTCCATTTCAAACGTTTATTGATATATTTATTTCTGGTGCACAGAACGCATTTTCTTAAAGACACAAAGTAATAGTGATTAGAATTGCAAGTTAGTTATCAAAAGTAAAGACACTGTGTGTTTGGAATGAGATGTTGGGAAACAGTTGAAGTAAGATGAAACATATGTTGGAATGATTTTAGCATTGGTTATTTCTCAGGGTTCTAGTTTTGCTCCATGAGGACATCATTACAGAAAGATAAGAAAGCAGGGCATTTCAAAGCACTTTATATGCTAGTGTCTGATTTCTCTTGAGAATTTCCAATTTCTCTTACGTATGATGAAGGCACATAGTTTATGCACATAGACACTGGTGAAGGTTTTATTTAACAAATGAAAACATAAATTTGGGAGAAAGGATAGGAGGGAGACACTGGCATGGAAAGTGAGCAAGAACTGAAAGTGGGGAAAAACTGGAGAAAATCTGTATTTAAATTTTTCTCCTTGCCTCTGTGTTGTTCATTCTTTCTTTCCCCCACCTAGTAGGTGGTAGGCTGCATTGTTGAGTATAAGAATCAAGAAGCTCTATCATTTATTCATTCAGGAAATGTTAAGGAGTATTAACATAATGCAAAGGGTATGAGATACTAGCCTGAAAAAAGTAGTCTGGCTGTCATCCAGTGTGGAAACAGACATGAAGCAAATAGTATCATTCATTCCAAGTAAAGAGTTCGAATCTCTTCCTGGCTACCTGCAATTGGAGGCCTCAAAACAATAACAAGGAAAAAGAAAAACAAGCAAAAACTGATAGCTGAAATCCCAGGTACTTGGGAGGTTGAGGCAGAAGGACCACTACAGAACAAGTTGAAGGCCCGGATGGTCTATACAGTGAGATTTAAACCAGCTAGGGCTACACAGTAAGAATTTGTTTTAAAAAAAAGTATTGAGCACCAGTCTGGGCTACAAAGCAAAACCATATCTTCAAAACAAAGAAAAATCAATCAGGGTGGGAGGAGCCAGGCATGGGAGCATATGCTTGTAATGTAATCTCAGTACTTGAGAAGAAGTAAACAGATCAGGAGTTCAAGCCCATCCTTGGCTTATAGTTGGAGGATAATTTGCGTTACATAAGGTTCTGTTTAAACCACACACACACAATTAAAGAAGAAAAAGCAGAGAGCAAGTAAGGTAAGTGTCATAAAAGGGGAAGCCAGGAGATCTTGGATTGCCTCGTGGCATCCTGATGAGAAACAGCTTAGACTAGCAGTCTGGAGGCTAACAAACAGTGGAGTTAGTGCCTGATAATACCAGCTAAAGCCAAGACAGACTAACAGTTCTCCAATTGATTTAACTGACAAGATCAGTGGTGAGGGGCCCTGAACAAAAGAACTGTCCAGCTTCCACAGAGAGTAATGAGGAAAATGAATGATTGTTATTTTAAGACACTTACATTTTTGAGGGGGTAGGGGGGGCAATGTAACCCATTATTGTAATAGCTCATACAGGCTGTGCATCATGGTCCAGGCCTGTAATCCTAGTGTATGGGAGGCCGGGACAACATGATTTTTTTTGAATGAATATTTTGCTGTGTATCATTTTAAAAAATCAATTCTCTTACTATGACCACTTGAGAGATTTTTTTTTACTTCTTTTCAACATAGTATGTTTATTATTTGGGAAATTTTCACTAATGTACCTCAGTCATACCTACTTCCCAGTGCTCTCAGGTCTGGCCCTCTTTGCCCCCACCCCCAAAAATATGAACTATACCAGTTTTAATTTGTGTTGCCTGTATACTCACTGGAGCATGGTCAAACTCCCAGTGACCAGCCTCTTAAAGATAACTGAGCCCTTCCCCACCCCCCACCTCTGCCAGAAGCCATATCACCCTGATCTCAGAAGTCAAGCAGGGTTGGGCCTGGTCCGTACTTGGATGGGAGACAATAGGATTTTTTTTTAGAGGCCAGCCTGAGCTACACTGCAGGCCAGATGGGCTTTGGGAGTGAGATTCTTCAAAAACAATGCCCCTCACCATGCTCAAATAAATATGCAACTTATTGTGTAAATTTGTATATATTTTTTGCACATGCAAACTTTCTCTGTAAGCAAGCACAAGAAATAAAAAACAATTGCTTCTGGGGAGAAAGGAGCTAGGTGGGGGGAAATGGCAGGGAATTAATTTAGAATTTTGAAGCATCTGAATTTATAACCAATGAATGAATGATATCTAGTCTTTTTAATCAGGTCTTACTAGAACCCTTGAATAATTTCTAGGGGAAAACAGGAAATCATAAACTGATATGATCCTTGTAGGTTGGAGGCATGGTTTAAGCAGTGCCTATAAAAATATGCAAATACATATGCAATTCACAGACTATTCCTCTGAGAATTTTCCAGAAGCTGTTAGCGTTGGTTGCTTCTGAGGAAAGATCATATTATACCCTTTTCCCACTTTGATTTTAATTTTAAAATTTAAATATATGTTTTATTAATTCTTTGGGAATTCCATAATGCAAACAATGTATTTTAATCATATTCATCTCCAACCCTCCCTTACACTTCTCTCTAATCTACCTTTCCATACTACTCAGATCCAACTTTATGCCCTCTTTCCCCCTTTGTATCACCCACTAGGAACAATCTGTGCTGCCCATATATCTCTGAGTGCCAAGTGTCCACTGGAGTGCAGTCGACCTAGCAGCGACCACACCCTAAAAGAAAACCGAGTCTCTCTCTCCCAGAAGCCATCAATTGTCAATAGTGCCTTGGTTAGGAGTTGGAGGCTCATGATCCCCACTCACCCTCTGGAAATTCACTGGTCGGTTGTAAAAGTTTTGTACAGCCAAGCACAGGAATTTTTGAATATGCCCTGAACTTGCGTTACCTTCCAAAAAGGAAAATGAGTGAAGAGGCATGCTTTTTGATCTAGCAATTTACTACTTCTAGGAATCCCTCCTAGGCATATTAGTGCCTAGCTGTAATCTCTGCTACTTGGTGGGCTGAGACAGAAGAATTAGAAGTTGGGATCCAGCCTCTGAGACACAGTGAGAATCTATGCTCCTCCAAATGTTTCTTACAGAAATATAGAAAGAAACAAAGATAAAGATATAAGGTCCTTTAGTTATATACACTAGTGCATTATTTCTTTTTTTAAAAAAAATCCATTTAATGAAGCAAGTGAGATGGCTCAGTAGGTAAAGGCATTTACTACCAAGGTTGATGACCTGTGTACAAACCCTAGGAGGTCCACATAGTATAAGGAGAGAACTAACTCCCTCAGGTTGTCCCTTTGATCTCCACAGACATACTGTGGCATTCTCAACCATGTACATGGAAAATAAAAAATAAATAAATGTAAAAAGAATTAAAAATTCTAAATGATTCTCAATTCAGAATTAAAATATGGAATGTACATAAAAGAAAATACTATATAGATGTAAAAATGAACCCACAATCCACCACCCTGCTCAACATAAAATACATTTTTATTTTGAGACAAGGGTCTCGCTGTGTAGCCCTGGCTGTTGTGGAACTCACTATATATGGACCAGGCTGGCATGGACCTTACAAATATCCATCTGCCTCTGCCTCCAGAATGCTGGGACTAACGGTGTGTGCCACCACACCTGGCTCCCACAGAATATTCTTGAACTCTCAATGAACACCCCTTCTAGTTGTCCCTTCCCTAGGAATGATGGAAAACTGAAGAAACCTCTTTGCCTCAGCTTTCCACGTGCTCAGACTATGAGTACACACCACCACAAATGGCAGCAACCTAGAATTCTTGACCCTTTAGCAACAAACACAGTGCTGTCTCTTTTCAGAAGTCCCCAGGTCCCACAGGGAGACCAGTGCCTAGAAGACAGCTTCACCCACTTAGATTTCACTGTAGTCACTTAGGTTATCAGAAGAGTTAGGCTGGAAAGTCTTTGGGCCCAAAGCATCAGGCCTCAGGAAGTGAATAAAACTAATGCTATATATGTATAAACATTATACATACATACACAAAACACATGTGTTACATATAAAACAACTATATGTTATTATAGTCCATATTACAAATATATAATGCTTCAAGATATACCTTTATATATATATATGCAACACTTAAAGAAATTTGAGCTAGGCACGGTGGCTCAGCCCTATAATCTCAGTACGTAGGCAGAAGCAGCAGGATTTTCTGTGGAAAGCCAGCCTGGATCATATACCAAGTCTGTGACAAGCCTGGACTGTGGACAAGACTCTATCTTAAAACTCCAAAAAATATTTTAAAATGTGCATGAGGAACCACCTCAAATGTGTTTATATATGTATAGAACAAAGAAATTATGAACATAAATCAAGGTATCATACTATTTGTAAAAGGAATGTAAGGGGAGTTTAACTTCAGAATTTTTATGATCTGAACTTTTTCTCCAAATTTCCCCCACCGATTTTAAAAATGAATTGGAATGAACACAGAATAAGAATGTTCTGAGATAGTCTTGCTATATAGACCAGGCTGACCTCAAACTCCCGATCCTACTGCTTCAGTTCTCCACGTGCTCGGATTACGAGTACCCGCCGCCACCACAAATGGCAGCAATCATAGAATTCTTGACCCTTTAGCAACAAACACAGTGCTGTCTCTTTTCACAACTCTCCAGGTTCCACAGGGAGACCAGTGCCTTAGATTTCAGTATAGTCACTCTAGTTATCAGAGGAGTTAGGCTGGAAAGTCTTTGGGCCCAAAGCATCAGGCCTCAGGAACTTGACCAAAATTTTCTTTCTCTGAGGAATCCATTCTCACCTTAGTTCTTTTAATCAGAGAGATAAGCAAGCAAAGCCCTGGAAGGGCTTTTTAGGATCCTATCCCCTAAGCCTCCTGCAAGTTCCTTCTTGTCTTTGAAGACAAGATGTTTTTTTTGTAAGGTAAAGATGTGGCTACCCGACCTTTCTTACCATAATTTACAGAGGAAAAAGTAGAATCCCCCCAAAATTAAAAAAAAAATCCCCAAAAGGACATTTTACAAAGATTAAATAGCTCCCCACATTTCCACACATCAATATTGACCCACTCTGTTCCTGTATCCAAATTCTTATGTGTATTTTTCCCTAAAATTTGGGCCCTTCCTGAATATCGCTTAGAAGCATGGCTTCCCTAGCACGTTTCCTTAGATCAGCTTTTTCTTTACTATTTATTTTTAAAATACAGGTCTTTAGAAATCTGATTTTCTAATTTATTTCAATAGAAAACCATATCATGTACATAAATGGAAAATCAGCATCACATACTAGAGAAAAAGAATTTTAAAAATATTACCTCAGATGGAGCTTCTTGACAGTCTCCTCGTGCAAGTTCTCCTCAGAGATGTCTGGAAGGCGGGTTACTGATGCTCCTCCTAGAAGTTATAAAGTCTGGGAAATACTTTCCAGGAGATTTTGTTTCAGCTTCTCCTATAGGTTAACATTCCCCTGTGATTTTCTTTTAGCTCCGCCTATAAGTGAGAGTGACATTCTCTCAGCTCCCTCTATAGGTTAGAGTATGGGATCATTAGCCAGCACAATTTTATTGAGTGACTATTCTTCTTCAGATAACTAACTAACAGATAAGCAGCTAACTGCTTGGGATACAGGAGAAAGGAGGGAATAAATTGTAATCAATCACAGATCAGAGAGGCAAGAGGGGTGTGATTCTCAGACATTTGACACTGACTATCCACACAGTCCCCATTTCCCAGGCCCATCTACTTAAACTATGACTAAAAGCACACCAGCAGAAAAGTCTCAGGGGCTTCCTAATTATCAGATACAATGGGGAATTATCAGTCTATGTTAATTGACCCTGTTAGTCACTCTCCTCTGTTTTGCAGAAGCGGTTGACTGCAGGCTTTTCTCCTCCCCCTCCCCCTTGCTACCCTCCCTTTTATTCAACTAGCCACCTAAATGTTGATGGTTGTCAGGGTCTCTCACCCTGCCTTCTCAGGATCTTTGCTGCTGAAGTCTGCATGCATAGCTTCCCCCTTCGTCGTAAAGTAGACTTCCAGATCCTCAGCACAAAGCCAGTTCCCCTCTAGTGTCATGTTCAGCATTATAGCATTATTATATTTGTGTAATAGAGCTTTGTTCAGCCTCTGTCTAGCTCCAGCTACCTGATTCCTGTTTCTATCCCAAGCTTGTTCAAGATTCAGTCTCAACTGCTGACATACACCAATTGGTGAAGCAGTAGAGTGAATATTCAGTTCCAGCCTTCTGAGAAGCTTTCTGGAACCACAGTCCTTGCTTTTTTCAGCCCCAGTGCATCTACTCAGTCCCCTTACCTTTTTTTCTTTTTTAAATTAGATGAGGTCTATGTTTGGGCTTGGTGGTACAAACCTGTAATCCCAGCACTTGGGAGACTGAGACAAAAGGATCTCAGTTCTGGACCAGCTTGGGCTCCATGGCCAGAAAAATTCTATCTCTAAAGAAACTATCAAACAACAGAAAGGAAATTTGAGCTATAAACAGTCCGACATAAATTAAAAGGAACATGTGGGTATAAGGATTAATCACTAGGATTTAAAAGGAATTGTTTTTTTTTCCAGACCTTCTTCCCTTTTCTTCCTTCTGTAGAGACACTAATGCAGGAGGTAACAAAGGGTTAGTCCTAGGAGAGCATCCTTCCTGAAGGAAGGAAGTCCATGTGATGGCAGGAAAGGCAGGAAACTGTTATATATTGTAGAAAGGAGTAAATTATTTGGGGGTTAAAAGAACCAGAAAATGGATTTACAGATGTCTAATGAGGACCTTGAATGACTCCTGTGATGAACTGGAATCATGGGTACTAGTATGAACTCAGGATTTTTTTTTCCTCTTATCAAGACAGGGTCTGAATACCCTAGGCTGGCCTGGAATTCAAAATCCTCCTCCTTAGTCTCTTGAGTACTGGTATTCCAAGTGTGTCACAACAGAATTCATGATTTTGAATAGACAGATATATGTCTGTTTATGTGGCATACATTTGTATGTATTCTCTGTATTCTAAGGCCTCTGAACAATTATGCCCTGGTATCAACAATGATTCCTTGTGCCTTTACCTAATTTTTAATATCATTCTATTAACCAGAGCTCCTTGGAGAAATGGCTTATCCCAGGGGCTAGGATAAGGCAAATATGAATCTGGAATATCTTGTAGTCAGGTTAAAATACAACACTCAAAAACAGTGTATGAAAAAAAGGACATAGGAAGGGCTAGACAGATGGCTGAGTGCTTGAGAATACTTGCTGTTCTTCCAAAGGACCAAGTGTTGTTACCACACCCACACTGGGCACCTCCTACAACTCTAGCTCAGGGGAGCCAATGTTTTCCTTTGGCCTCTGCAGGCACCCACATGCATTTGGTGTATATCCACACACATACATCTATTTTTTTATGTAAGGAACACAGGAACATGCTTAGAGTGTTTGTACTGTCCAAATCAACAACCAAAGTAATGGTGATAGATGAAAACACACCAAGTAAAATAGGAGCCAGTGAGTTCACACTGATGTGAATTGTGGATGGGGAAATTCTCTTGCATAGCAAAATCCCAGCTAACCAACGTAGGAGGAATGATGGAGCTAGAGTCACTCACAGATGGCCACTATGGCATCAATCCAGAAAAAGCATGGGTACTCAAATAGGCAAAATTGGTACAGTTCCTCAGATTCAATGGTCATACTGATAGCTGTAACATGGGAGTGCATGGGTATAATGTTTTAATCTTTAGGAAAGTTACTCCAAAGCATTTAATGGTAATGGAATATCCTGTCTACAGCTTATTCCTGCATGGCTCAGAAGTGGGGAGTGTCCTTTTAGAAAGAAGTGTGGTTCAACATTTAAAAAACTGGGAACTGAGGTTAAGAGTATATAGAACATTTTTGAGTGTTCTTGCAATTTTTTGGGAGTTATAAAATTATTTCAAAATATAAAGTCTTTTAAAATTCTACTTCTTTAAAAATACTGAAAATAAATCAAGTGTTTATAATGAGAATTGTAAACTATTTTTGCCTATTTATAGAAGCTTATATTTTTTTTAAAGATAAAATAAACTGAAAGCAAGCAAAACATATGTGACCATGGCAAAAACCATCTAAACAATTAAATGTGACAGATCATGTGGAGAAGTTTCTTCTCTGCTGGGTCAGCCAACTTGAACTTGAATATAGCTATCTACTAGTTCTTCTGTGTGCAGAAAAGTCTTTTACTTAAAACTTGACCTACTCCCAGAAACAGAGAATAAGCTCCTGGAACATGGTGACAGAAAATAATTATCAACAGGAATAAAGAGGCAGACTTGTAAAATACTGTTTTAAATACATGTATATATGCTTTATTAAATTCACATTCTTAAGATAGACACTAGGTTAACATTTCACAAAACTTTCTATTATTCCAAAAACAGTTATCATAAAACAGTGATTTATAAGTCAGTCAAGCAAAACCAGTTTCTATAGGATTTTATTATGGTTTCATTTTTGTACTGTTTTCAAATAGAAGCTTAAAATATATGATATGAGAATAGGAAGAAAGAATTTTACTTTATAACAATAACTACACTGCAAATATTAGGCTTTATATAAAAATAAAGGGGTACTGCCAACAAAGCTCCTCTGTGAATTAGTGGATTACCTTGTATTTCAAAACAATCCCTGTACAAACAGCTTTCTAGTCCATTTAAACAATAAAAAGACAACAGCAACAGAAGATGAGTTTACAAAGAAAAAGACTGTGGCAAAGAAATGTGTAGGGAGAAGGGGGGCTTGACATGGTGGGAATGAGATGAGAGGGGTCGGGAGGGAGAGTAACCAGAATGAATTACATACATGTATGAAATTGACACAGAACAAAGCTAAAACATTGAATTAAATTCATTAATAAAAGAGTTGGCTTACAACTGTAGAGTGAATCCCCTGCCTCTTTGATCTCATCAATACCATTGGGACAATTTCAATTTTCTGCTCCAGCTTACTTTACCACTGAATTTTTAACATGTTTAAAAATCATCACATTTCAAAGGTTATTTCTTAACAGTCCTAAATTTGGACTCTAAATTTGAACTCAAAAGTGTCTCTTTAAGGAAATAAGACTGAAGAGGGAAGGCAGACAAATCTGAAAGACAAAGCCATTTCTTATCATTATGATGGTAAAAGGTTTTGAACATGGTTCATGAAAAGAGTGGATACACCAAGTGCCACCAAAGAAACCTCTCTTTAAAATGACACACAAGGGGCGGTTCTTGTAACAGCACGTTTATGTTAGGCTTGAAGGATTATGAGCTTTGCACAGGCTAAAGCAACATGGGAACTAAAGCCATTAATAGCTGTTATGCCAGTGATTACAATGTAAACTGAAGAACAGACCTGATTCCATAATAGAGCTGCTGCAAGCTCAGTGATGTTCTCTAATGGTTAGAAGAGTGGTTTTGCTTCAAGCACACTGATTTCTAGTCTGTGAATGCCTTCAAATCACCTCCAAGGATTGTAGATTTCACAAGACTTAAGTTCTGTTTCTTTCTTACCTTCACTTCAAATAGAATATCACAATTCTAACAGGCAAATGCGAATATTTAATAGTCCACTCACTATGTTGAACATTAAAAGAAATTTAACAACACAGACACTACGTAGTGTAATAAATAATAAATAATGTCACAACAGATCACATTTGGATTTCTTAAATATTTTAGTCAGGAGTTTCCTCTTGTAAAAATGACAGAGCATATGTTACATGACACTGCATATACACTGCTTAGAGCTCAAAAACATCTTGAAGAGGAGGGCACAGTAGCATTGACCTTTGCAGTGCCTCCGAGCTTCCTTACAGATATTAAACCACCCTCTATAGGGTGACAGGAACAAGAACTGAGTTCAGATTGTAGCACAACACAATAACCAACAAACCAGAACAAAAACCACTAGTCACCATATGACAAAACAAACGCAGTGACAAAACAGAATCAGGAAAAAAATTCCAACGAAATAGCACTCACATACAGAAAACTTCCATTTCCACAAGACCTTATGATATATGTCCCCTACAACACGACAATGTACCCCAAGGCACCTAAGGCCTCATAATACTACCCGAGACACTGACAGCTTCATGGACGCTTGCTTTTGTACAGTGGTTTGTGTAAATAACTATTCGTTCATTTGTAGATGCTCCACACATCTGGTCAAGGCAGGAATTTCTTCTCCTTGATAACACCACCTAGAAATATCAATAATATTTTATATATTCCTTAGGGCACCAGGTTTGGGGAGAGAAACAGCAACTGTGGTAGCAAAGTCCTAAGAAGCTGAGGTGGCATTCTCCACTCTAAAATCAGGCTTCACGGCATACACTCCAACAGCAAAGAAGCAATGAGACATGATGGGAGTGACTATGGGTTTCTTCCCCTCTGTGAGAAATGGCAAGTGAGCAGCTCAGACAGGAAAGGGAAACAAAATAATGTACTTTAAGCTGATGCAGAAAAACAAAAAATTGATATAATCCAAAGCAATTTGAATATTACTGTGAAATGAAGAGATGGGAAAGTATGTAGTCAACAAAGAATTTTTACAAATCTCTCAAGCAAGAGAATTTCTGATCGCTTTTATTATTTCACTATTAGAGAAAGGAACAATCATAGAAGATACACGAGTGCCCCCCCCTTAAATGCTTGAAAGCTCTTTGAGGCACTAAGTAAGAAAAGTCCTCCAAGCAATCAAAACTGTGTATTTGAGATTTAGTCATCAAATGCAAAATGAGATCAGCCCAAACAGATGTTAGTAAGGTGACTATGCTTACAAAATTGAACTTTAGAAGACAGAGATGCCCAGAAATAGGAGCATCGGAATGGTTGCAATCTGCCAAACTTTAATCCCCATTGTGGATCAAAGTTCTCTGCATTCCTCACTGAATGTTTTATGTGGGGAATAGTTAAAACACTGAATCAGAAATGGTTAAGTCACTTGGGTGAGAGATCATCCATCAAGATGAACGAAGAGCATGAATTGGAGCATGCTACTGGAGACTCTGCAGGAGCGCTGCCTGTAGCCAGTGAGTCTGAGGACAAGCCACTGCAGATACTACTGCCATCCAAAATATCTGAACTGAGGACAAAGCAAAAAGAATTATAAGCGAATGCATGTATCAGGGTCAACATAACATGCAATGATATGATTTCAATGACACACACATCAGTACAGCATTGGTAAACAATAAGAAGCACAAAGGCCACAGCAATGAAATGCATATGTTGAGGGATCTGTGAAATTTATAAAACCGGGGAAACCCAGAGTATAATTTGATCACCTCCTGGAAACATCTGACTATGCAACATATCATAAGTGTTCCTGTTGACATGCCAAGGTTATTGTCAGGGGGCTCCTGACCTTCTGCCTAAAAGATTTCTGTCTTCATATGTATCTTCTTACTTTTCCGGAGCCTTAGATCAAGAATAACCGATGTTTACTAAGATACCTATTCTCAGACTAGCTTAAGTGTGTCTTCAGACGTATTACTCTACTCTTGAGGAGAGTCTTTCAACTGCCTTAAAATTGACCATTTTGTTTGTTCATTCCCAAGAGGCTTCAGTGAAAATACTTTTAAAATTATTTCCTACTCTAATTACATGCCTTTCCTATTCTTCTCATTTTATGACTTCTTTATACTGTTTCCTTTCAGACCCAAAGGTCTTCCTGCTATCTGTAAAAGACAGATACACAGCCTGAAGTTACTCTCCAGTTAAACTTCTAAAAGGCTCTATTCTTGATATGGAAAACAGGAACATTCCTCCATTGTTGGTGGGAGTGTAAACTTGTACAGCCATTTGGGAAAGCAGTATGGCTGTTTTTCAAAAAACTGGGAATCAATCTCCCCAAAAATCCAGCAATACCACTAGTGGGCATATACCCAAAAGATGCACATTCTGATCCCAAGGACATTTGCTCAACTATATTCATAGTAGCATTATTTGTAATAGCCAGAACATGAAAACAACCTAGATGCTCCTCAAGTAAAGAATGGATTAAAAAAATTGTGATACATTTACACAATGGAGTACTACTAAGCTATAAAAAAATAATATCCTGAAATTTGTAGGCAAATGGATGGATGTGGAGAGTATATTTTGTAGGCAAATGGATGGATGTGGAGAGTATCATCCAGAGTGAGGTAACTCAGACACAGAAAGACAAACACGGTATGTACTTACTCATAAATGGATAGTAAATGCAAAGGATGAACAAGCCAGATTCTACAACGTCAGAGAAGCTAGGTAGAGAGGAAGGACCCTAAGAGGGATATCCATGGATTGCCCCAGGAAGAGGAAATGGTTAAGATCTCCAGAGTAAACTGGGAAGGGAGTGTAGAGGGGAGAGGCTAGGGAGTGGGAACATGAGGGTTTGAGATGGCTGAGTTAGAGGCGGGATGGAGAAGGTGAACAATGAAAGAGGTATCTTGACAGAGAGAGCCATCCTGGGAGAAACCTGGTGCTAGGGAAATCCACAGGAACACTCAAAGAGGTCCCAGCTAAGACTTCAGGCTGGAGAGGATGCCTGAATTAACTTTCCCCTGTAGTGAGATTGGTGAGTAACACTAACTGTCATCATAGAACCTGCATCCAATGACTGATGGAAGCAGATGCAGACACCCACAGCCAAGCACTTGGCAGAGCTCCTGGAGCTCAGTTGGAGAGGGAGGAGGGGCTAGAAAAGCAAGGGAAGGTGATGGGGGAGTGAAGAGCATGATAGAAAAAAACAGAGACAGCTGACCCGGGCTAATGGGAGCTCATGGATTCTAGACTAATAGCTGGGGAACCTGCATGGAATGATCAATCTGTTAGTAGGTCCCCCGGCTTAGGGACCAGGAATTATCCTGGGTACCTAGGATAATTTAGAGCCCAGTCCCTATGGTGGGATACCTTGCTCAGCCTTGATACAGGGAGGAAGGAATAGGTCCTGATGCAACTTGGTATGTCAGCCTGTATTGACTACTCAAGGGACGCCTTATTTTCTTTGAAGAGTGGATGGGGGGGGAGTGAAGGGGGAGGTTGGGGGAGAAGAGGGAGAAGAAAGGGATGGGACAGTGGATGGCATGTAAAAGGGAAAAAAATAAATAACAGAGAAAAAAGTTGACTAACACACACACACACACACACACACACACACACACACACACACGCTGCTCTCTCCTCATGGTCCCCATCACCTCTCTTTAATTTCTTTAATCTAAACAACTGGTCTCTGTTGTTATCCTCCCACTAAAACTGACGTGGATACCAACAGCCTCTATAAGCCAGCCCAGGAATACACTTGCCTCCAGCCTGATGCTCAGTGTTCTCAGAAAATCAATGTGGCCTGCCTTTAAAACCTGGCTTCCTCATACTTTTCACAGAACCGAGAACCTCTGCTTGACCTCAAGCCACCTTTCTTGCTTTAATTCCCAGGGGTCATGGATCTATGTTCTATATATTTGCCTTGAATTTACTTCTTCACTTATTATAATATTTACTAGATGCCTGCCAAGTATAGAAAGTATGTAGCTACTTGAAGGATAATGGTCTGAAGGACAGACAAGGTTCCTAGCCTCAGTGATTATACAGGATAGTGGAGGAGACAGAGATCTAAATAATCAGGCTCATAAAATAATAATTATACTTTGTGATGTAATAAAGGGAAGGAATGGGGGCCTATAGGGGTCTGACATATGGATAACCTGATCTAACCTGGAGGAACTGGGAAAGAATTCTCCAAAGTAAGATTTGTGGTTGGACGGGAACAATCAGTAGGTATTAAGTTGGGAAGGCGCAGGAAGAAGCAAGGATCCTTCTAGGAACTAAAAGTAGGCAAGTACAGAGACAGTACAGAGTCAAGAGGAGACAGTGAGAGCCAGACTGGAGGAGTTTCCCAGCAGTTGGAGTTTACACAGACACTTTTATTTTTTGAAAAGGAAAAAAAAACCCATAAAATTAGGGAAGGAATTATGACTCAAAGAAATATGGGTTCTAGTCTGTCACTAGATCCTTTGCAAAACACCATCTTGTTCTAATATAGGTAATTGAAATGTATCTTTAAATATTATTTTTGTAAGTTTCCAGGCTAATGTATTTCCATTGTAAAGAAGCTTATAGTATATTTGTAAGTCTTGGGCCTACACTGTGTCCCAGAAAAGATGTCTTTTCTCTCCCACCTTTCTCCTAAAACTTCTAGTTTTTAAAAATGTCATTTAGAGATGGGACCCAGGCCCTGACACATGACTGCGCAAGCATGTTACCTCTGGAGCTACACTACAGTCCCCTATGTCATCTCTTTCTATTGCCTGTAGGTTGTTTTTAAGGTGGAGACAGATTACAAATACATCTTGGAAAAGTAAAAATAAAAAATGGAAACAGTATATTCCACATTGCTCCTACACTATGCACACGGCTGTCAAATGCATCATTAATAATACCACTTTTAAGGAAGAAGTCTGGAAAACTTAGTTGGCTTTGATATTTGTTCAACCACATGGCAAAATGGTCCAAAAAATGAATTATTCAACAACTGAAAAAAGTTACACAGATAATCCAAGACACTGGAAAATCAAAAGGACCTTTCTATTTGCCTTTGGAACATATGTGAATTTTCCTTTGCAGCTTTTTGCCTAGACTAATATTAAAATGAATTGACTTTCCTAAAGCACATATTGGCTAGGCTACACAAGGGCATGTTCTGTGCCATTTGGCAGGAGGAAAGAGACTTAGATTAACATTTGGCCACCATGCAGATAATCTGAAGATAAATAAAGAATTCTTTATTGCAAGCACCAGAATGACAGTGAGCTCAGAATTAGAAGATTTCATCTGTAACAAGACCTGCTTGCTTAGGTGATTCTTGTATTCATTCCAAAACACAAAATAAGACTGTGCATTGAAATGCTTTTCTAAACATTGTTGATTACTTAAGAAAAGGATAATAGAGAGATTGCCAATTAGAAAAAAATAAAAATGAACATTTTAAAATGTCTTCACCATTATACAGAAGCCACATGTCATATCACCCCATCATTAGATCTATGTAGAACAGGACTTGTGTAACTGTATAATCCACATAAGTTATTTTTATTGATCACTATCACAGCTTATACCAGACCTTCTAAAAGCAACAGAATCAAGTTCAATTCGAGTTTCTTATTTTTTCATATAAGGTCTGATGAGAGTGCTAATGATAACGAGCCTTACTTCTACTAGTGGCCAAAAGCCACAGAAAACATAGGGAAGCAAGGGTAATTGAGACTAGACACAGAATGATCCACAAAGGCACACTCTACACATATATATTCAAATAAGCTAGGAGAACTAGTGATATGACTGAGTTCGAGCACTCGCTGCCAAGCCTGATGACCTGAGTACAAAGAACAGGACCAACCACCGAAGGTTGTCCTCTCGTCTCCACATGTGCATGCTTTCATACAAACAACTAAATGACTGGAGAAAAATCATCTAGGCATGGTGACACATGCCTGTAATTCCAGCATTTCACAGGCACAAGTAGAAACATCAGGAGTTCAAGGCCATCCTTGGCTACACAGTGAGTTGAAGGCTAGCTATGGATACAGAATAAGAATTCTGTCTCAAAAAGCAAAACAAAAACAAAAACATAAAAATATTAATGATGCTAGAGTGTGATAGCATATGCCTGTAGACCCAGAACTCACAAGGCAAGAGGAACTGAAGTTCAAGACTAGACTGGGATACATATTGAATTTTAGGCCAGTCTGCTACCGACACATACAGTCTTATTCCCAGCTGAATAAGGAACAAAGGAGCAATTCTTAATATAAAAAGCACACAAACAAACAAAAGAACAATTGAAGAACCAAATAAGGCATACTTCTGAATTATGCTCAAACTTTTCTTGTTCACAAATACTAAACGTAAAATGACATAATTCTGGGTTTGTAGTGGCAATGTTCCCCACATTCTGTTGACAGTGATTTCAGGATTTTTTAGGGGAAAAAGGTAATAAAAAAGTATGCCCAAATGGACATAAACCCTAAATGGGTTCACATTCAATGTTCTAATTTAATTTATACTTTAAAGATGTCAGATTTTAAAGATTATTAACTAGCACATAAACTTTAAGGACTATAAAATTTATTTTTTTCTTCTCTTTGTGGGATGGGACAGAATAAAATTTAAAAAGATGAGATCATATCTGCTAGTTATCAGATCTTTGAGCCACTCTCTAACAGATAGCAAAAAAAAAGTGGTTTTTTTTTTTTACTAAGTTTCCTTACTTTTATTATCAAGTACACTGCCATCTTTAGCAACAGAAATCAGTACACAGGTGGTTCCTATCTCTGGCCCCATTTCTAAGAATATGGATATATGATTTTGACCAATGGAACTACATTAAGAGACAGAAGTTTCTGTGAAAGTAGAATCCAGATTCATTAAAAGTAACCCACAAAATTTCTTCCCTGTACACAAAAGTGTTAGCATCCTTAGTATATAAGGTGTCCTACAAATCTTCACACAATTTTAAGATTCTTTGAGATGCCACAAATTCATCTAAAATGTTACTTGAAAGTTGGTTAACTACCTTTTGAAAGGCTTGTGTGTAGTGCATGCATGTGTGTGAATATTCATGTCTATCATTGCCCTAAAGTAGAGACCAGAAAAGGTCAGAGGATGTTGATTCTCTTTGGGCCATATCCCTTAAGATAGGATCTTTCACTGAACCCAGAGTTCCCAGTTTAGTAAGCTCCAGTGATGCACCTATTTTTTCTCTCAATCCCCAGGTGTATGTGGCCATGCCTGGCTTTTATGCAGGGGCTGCAGATCTGAACTTGGGTCCTCATGTTTGCAAAGCAGTATTTTGCTTGGGGAAAGAGGGTCATACTATGTAGCTCAGGCTGATCCAAAACTCCTAGGCTCTTTGATCCTTTCAATTCAGCATCCATATTTTTTAAGTTTCATTTAGCATTAATGTCTGTGTCTTTGGGACTCCCACAGCAACTACAGGTTCACTCATGGTTCGTAACAGCAACTGCAATTCCATGATAGCACTGCCATAGCCAGGTAAGGCTGTGCTGATAAAAGATGAGTGTTCAGACAAGGAATGGGGACACCAAACAAATACTGTGTCTTTTCCTTTTCTTTCTTGTTTTGATTTGAATTTTGGTATTGCTGTGGATAAAACCCAGGGCCACAATCATGCTAGATAAATGCTCTATCACTAGGCTTACCTCCTTCTGGTTTTCTTTTGCTTCTTACAACATTACTACATAGTTCAGGCTAACCTGTTTCACTATACAGCCTAGGCTGGGATCCAACATACCAATCTGCCTCAGGCTTCATTGTGCTAGGATTACAGGAATATGCTACTACAACCTGCTCCTTATCCTTGATTTTTAATTTGCATGAACTTCTTTTGCTATTTTTGGCACTATAAAAAAAGACATATATATATATCACCATGCATTTTTTTTGCCATGCTGGAGGTGGAATACAGAGCTTTGTACAAGCTAAACATGCTCCCTACCACTGACCTACACACCTAGCTCCTCATTCTCCAGGATTTCAGCCTGGCAAAGTGTTGTGAACTTTTTCCTCATTGGATCACTCGATAAATAACTGGGTAAGCAAATCTATTTATAGTCATGTGTCTATACTCACACTTTACCATAAAAGACACATGCAGCTAGCACCAGGTATATAGTTTCATCCACTAGTCCTCTTGACAAGCTTCAGGAATTGCTCTTTGCAATCTCTACATATCTGCAAGGACACACTGTACCAAAATTAGCAATTGAGCTACCAAGGACACACTTGACAGTGGAAGACACAAATAGGACCAACCTAAAAGGCATTCCACAGTACCAGCCAGCAAGCCTCATAAGTGACAGTAACTCAGGACTTGCTCACCTAGAAGTGCAAGTTCTCTTAAATAAAATGATATACATGCAATTTTGGAAGAAGACATTGTCAACCGTTAGAGTTCTTCCATTTGGAGGGCTCCATTCTATTCTAAAAGTGAGTGTCCTTGTGAGTTTTTTAAAAAAGGACTCTCAGCTATAAAACCCAGGGATCAAAAAGTTCTAAAGGTGTTACACAATTGTATATAGAATGTGGATACTCAGTAAGTTGACTGGAATATCTTGAAAGATTTCAAAACATTGCCTAGGAACTGCTACTATGCCTTCCTCCCAGAAGTCTGTTGGCATCCAACTGTTCAACTTCAAGAATAGGAAAAGAAGTCAATCTTCTCATAAAACACTAAAACTCCTTATGTTACAGACCTCAACCAGAATCAGAAAGACTATCAGTCATGTGACCTGGACTGTAAGAATTAGCAACTGTTACTATAAAAGTGTACATTTAAGCTGGGGTTGATGGTACGTGGCCATGGTCCCAATGCTCAGGAGGTGAAAGCAGAAGGGTGTAAGTTTTGGCTCAGCCTGGATTACACAGCAAGCTTGAGGTCATCCTTGAGGACAGTAAGACCATGTTTCAAAATGCAACGAGAAACTACAATCTTAATGGGCATTGTGACTGTCTACTATCAATTTTCTAAAAAGATTTTATCACAATAGATCATATTACTTAGCAAATACCACAGGGATAATGTTTTGGATATGAAATGTCTCTCCTACTAGCTCATGTTGAATGTTTGGTTGCTTGGGTAGTGGCACTATTTTGGGGGGTGGCAGAAACTTTAGAAGAAGAAACTCATCTGGAAGAAGGAAGTTATTGGGAGCATGAACATGAAAGTCATATCTCATTCCTAGTCCCTTCTTTTCTTTTTGCTTCCTAGCTTCCATGAGGACTGTTCCTATATCATGAGGCCCAGAATCAAGAGAACCTGAGAACTGACAACTACAGACTGGAACTTCTGAAACCATGAGCTGAAATAAATCCTTCTCTTCTTGCTCATACCAAGGATTTTGTCACAGTGAACAAAAAATTGACTGATACACATAGTTAAGAGAATGCAGCCATCTCTTAGAAGCCAAAAGAATGGAACATGAAATGCAAGCAGACCTGTGATAATCAATCTGCATTTTCTCTTTCTCACACAGCCACATGGTGACACTACACTACACTATCCTATCTATTGAAAAAGTCTGACCTAACAGAAGCTAAGAACAAAATAAAAGAGCAAAAAGGATATACAACCTTCCAAAGAAATATTTGGGACTTTCAGAGGACCTGGTCATTCAAAATCATCTACACCACTACAGAGACTTGCCCATGTGAGTGTGGATAACATTTTATATTATCTCAATATTCCTTCAATGTGGTTCTTTTTTTAAAAAACATGTGTCATACTCTAATAGGTTTTTTTCATTTCATTTTTTTTTTTTTTACCATGAACTGAGATCAGATAATTGCGCAGCATCAGCAGGCAGCATGTTGGTGGCACCTTGGAAGAATCTCTTAGGCTGGCTCTCTGTCTCCATTTCCCCTACAACACAAGAAACATAGCTGCCATAAAAAATTTTTTACAAACACAGGATCATGGCTAAAAATGAGGGGGATATTTGTTTAGCCAAAGCTCAGAATACTTCAAGTTATTACATAAAAGTTGAGGCATGTGCTAGGAGTCTAGAGTTCCAGAGTCGAAGGCAGGAAGAACAAGAGTTCAAGCCTAGGCTATGTAGGGTTAGTGTTAGGGTTAGATCAGCCTCACTAGGTAAGACCTCTTAAAACACCTTCCTTTCCCTACCACAATGACATTTGCATGTGCCTGAACATAAAAGAAATATGCTTTTTTATATCTTGAACAAAAAAGTAATAGCTTTAAATTTTTCATGCATTATGTATAGCATGTTTCTCTACTTATCTATCTCTTTCTAATTAAAAACACTTATTTTATCAGATAGCCTGAATCAAAGCTTCCCAAATGTGGAAATAAAGTAGGTATTCCCAAACAGATAAAGCTCACAGTGATGATTTTATGGCTAGCAAAGAGAACTTCTTCTATATCTTTTAATATCTTAACACATCTTGAGACAGCACCAAGATGTATTTTCTGATAGGTGAAAATACAAGGTTGAATTAGATGATATACTAAATAGAAAAGTGTAATTGACAGTACACCTGAAAATAATAGTAGTAATTCAGTTCACAAACTTGGAACTGTACTGGTTTACTCAACTCTACAGATTGTCACTGAACTTGTTGTAGTCATAAAACATGGCACCAATGGGAATCATGCTTAACAATTTACAACTAACTAGTAAGGCTTGTTTGCCTCTTCTCCCCTGCCCCGAGCTGTTTTTATTTCAAATGTGTTTATTCCTTGGATATGATGGTCTTTATCTAAGATTGAAAGTAAAATAGAAAAGACAACCTAAGATAAATGCGGTGAACATGTCTATAATCCCAGCATTTGTGAGGTAGGGGCAGGAACATAACCACCAAGTTTGAGAGCAACTAGGCTACCCAGAATGTCACATCAGCCTGTACTACAGAGTGAAATCCTGTCTCAAACAAGCAAAAAGCAAACCTTTTGAATTCAGGAGCCTAGCTATATCTCAGAAGGACCATGGAATTGTACTTAAAAATGTATGAACTAATGATGACAGAAAAAGAGAAAACAAAAACACATGTAAACTTCATTTTCTCCTATTAAATAAAATTAACAATTAAATAATATTACTTTTTTCTTCTGGAGCTATTGTGAAAGTTACTGAAATTTACAAAAGTTATATTTCTTATTTTCTTTGTTCAGTGAAGCTTTGAAACTGTGTAGGGTTTTAAACTCTAGCAAAGAATTTCTCCACCTACTGGTAGGTTTTGGAATAGCTTCTAAACAAACACTAATTCCATTAACTTTCTGAATAGATTTTATTTTAATAATAACAATAACAATAACTTTAGTTTAAAATGTACTTTTTATCTAATACTCCTGAGAACACTCCTAAGATTATAAATAACTCCTTATAAGATTAAGCAAAGGAACTTTATTTACTAGATATAAATATTATCACTATATCTGGATCTACTTCCAAAGCACATCATTTTTAATATTTTTCATAACTTCGTATGTGTAAACAATTAAATATGATCATCACGAATTTCCTTCTCTTACTCCCCCTGGGTCCTTTACCTGCCATGTCCCCATTCCAAGGTCCTATCTTCATGATTTATTTTATAACCTACTAAGTCCAATTAGTGTTGTTCATATATGCATGGGTTTGGGGCCATCCACTGGAGTATGGGCAAAGTACCAGTGGCTATAACTCTGTGTAGTCCTAGGTGGTCTAGAACTCACTGTGTAACCCAGCCTGCCTTCAAAGTTATAGTGATCCTCCTGTCTTTGACTTCTGGTTTTGAACTCCCCAAACAGCAGAGAATGACCTTGACCTCCCCACCCCCACCTGCCAAGTACTATGATTACAGGCATGCACCACCAAGCTGTTTATGCCACAGCAGAGAGTAAACCCAGGGCTTCCCACATGTTAGGCAAGTACTCTCCCAAACATGTTACATCCTCACCCGTCTGATATTTTTGAGACTGAGTTTTATGAAGCTGAGTTGGCCTTGTGCTGTTTCCACTACCCAAGTATTGTGATTATGAAGTTGTGTGCCACCATACCTAGCTATCTTTAATTATAAGTTATATCAAATATAATATTTTTGAATTTGTATGCAAGTCTAGGCATAGAAATATTTCATCGAAGCCATTTTCCTACTATTAGTTTATTGTTCCTGACGGTGATCTGAATTGCTTTATTTATTTTTGAGGGTTTTTAAAAAGATTTACTTATTTTTATGTGTGTAAGTGTTTTGCCTATATATATATACATGTGTACCATATGTGTGCCTGGTGCCTGCAGAAGACAGAAGGCATCAGATCCCTTGGAAATAAGATCATCAGCTACCATGTGGGTGCTTGGAACTGAACTAGAGCAGTATATAGTCCCAACCACTTAGCCATCTCTTTAGCTCTCAATTTTTTAATTCATTTTTTGTTGTTTCTGGAGATAGTTTCACTCTATACTCTAGGCTGGCCTGGAACTCACTATGCCCAGGATAGCATCAAGCTCTGTTAATGTTATTGTCTTAGCCTTCAAATTGCTAGGATTATACTCATTAACCACACTTAGCTAAACTGCTCTTTTTTAATTTTTAAAGATTTATTTTTTTTATCATTTTTAATTATGTATGTGTGTTTGCATCTGTGTTGGTATGTGCATGAGTGGAGGAGCCTTTTGGAAGCCACAAGTGTCAGATCCTCCTGGACCTGGAGTTAAAGGTGACTATAAGCCACCTAATGTGAGTGTTGGGAATAGAACTCAGGTCCTTTACAATAGCAGTATGTTCTCTTAACAACTGAACCATCTGTCCAGACCTGACTTTCTTTTTACTTAAGGAAATTGTTAAAACTCTTTTTTAAAATAACATGCCTGTAGCTTAAAGTCTTTTTCTTTAGTAAGTCTAGTAGTTTAGGTTTTATATTAAGGTCTTTGATCAATTTGAATTGTTTTGTGTGTGTGTGTGTGTGTGTGTGTGTGTGTGTGTGTGTGTGTGTGTGTGTGTGTGTAGGATGAAAGACACAGGTCTAGTTTCATTCCTCTGCATGCAGACATCCAGGTGTCCCTGTACCACTTGCTAAAGAAGCTATTATCTTTTTCCTCAATGTAATTTTGACACCTTCAAAAAATATGTAGATGGGGGCTGGAGAGATGCTTTGTGGTTAAGAGCACTGGCTGCACTACCAAAGGACCTAGATTCAGTTCTCAGCACCCCATGGTGACTTACAAATCACTGCATTCCAGAGGATCCAGTGCCTTCTTCTATTCTCCACAGACACCGTATGCATGTGATGCACACATATGCAGGCAAAACATTCATATACATAAAATCTAAAAATCTTTCTAAAATTATGTATAACTATGTGGGTCTATAAAAAATGGAGATCCCTGATTAAATTTTTATATATGTACACTGTGTGGGCTTATAGAAAGGGGGAGAGGAGAAGAAGGTTTAAAAAATACAGGGAACACAAAAGCACTGAGAGAGGGCAATGGGATGAGAAGAAAGGGATGAGGTAGGACAGTAAGGTAGTTTATCATCATAAACTAAGTATGCATAAAATGCCATAAAGAAACCCATGTTTTCTATGTTGGAAAAGAAAAAAAAAGAAAACTAGATGGATGTGGCAACATCTACCTATAATCACAACATTTAGGAGGCAGAAGCAAGATGACCAAGAGTTAAGGTCAGTATTGGCTATGTAGTGAGTTCATTGCTAGCCTGGGTGACATAAGACTCTGTATCAAAACAAAACTAATAATAAAAAACAAAATAAAATCATACAATCAAATTGCTAGGAATGACTAAACCAATATCAAATATCTCAGCCATGTTTAAAGAAACAGATGCTATCAAGGGCTTTATATAAGCATCTACAACTACTGTTGACTGAGAAAACCTTAGTGTTTTGTGCTTCAAAATAAGCAACCAAGAAAGCACCCACATACATCAAAAACTTTACAGACCTGACTATCGGACAACCGATGGTGAAGTGAGGTGGGCCTTTGAGTAAATTCCATGTTTACAGATCTAGTATATATTTCTGCACACATGTCAAATTGTGCACTTCTTATGCTCAGATCAATGAAAGGGCAATTATTTTTGGAATGTATATGGATAATATTGTTGTAAAAGATTTCTGATCTCATACGGGCCAGAGGTTTGGACCTGCCGTGGCCCCTTTTATTTTTAAAAAATGACTTAGATGTTTATATCAATTTTATTTTGTTTGGCCTATGTCTTAGGCATATTGCCTAATACAAGAGTATAAGAATACAAGAATATTAATTATAAAAATATAGACAACATCAAATATTTAATTTATAAACTTTGAAACTGTAGAATGCGTGTTGAAAATGTTCAACATTTCTTTAGAAAAAGGAAAAATAACTCTGTGAATTCATTCTAGACAAAAATTCTAGTTTCTAATTCAAAGTTGCCTAAATTCAATATCAGAAATATGATAAATCCTTCCATTATTATTAAAATACTATATACTTAGTAAGGTGTACAAAGTCATGATCTAGTTTATATACAAATGCATTGACTACCATACCTACTTACCTTTTTTTCTGAAGTGTTGTAAGAAGGTTTAAGATCTACTCTTTTAGTAGGTTTAATGTATGAAGCACAATACTGTCAACCATAGTTGCAACATACCTTTTCTCTTAAGAGGACCAAGAGCACTGGGCTTAATGCACTTGACTGGACTCTGACTCCTCCTGCTTTGACAAATAAACAAATAAGATGATATGAAGAAGTGCTTTTAAGATGATTACAGCCCACCAAATAAGTAACATGGACAGTCAGAAATACGAAGTACTTATATTGTAGGGTTATTTGAGTCAGCATATGGTGATATAAAAAAACATGGCATTTAAAGCCATTTAAGAAATACTCTTAAGGCAAAATACCCACAATTGCTTAAAAAACGTGTCTTACTAAAAAAAATTATTTGGATTTTGATCTATAACCTCTTTTATCTTTTTTTTTTAACTTTATTTATTTATTCATTTGCCTTGGCGTTTGCCTGGAACTGGAACCACAGACAGCTGTTAGCTGCCATGTGGGTGCTGGGAATCGAACCCGGGTCCTCTGGAAGAGCAGACGGTGCTCTTAACCGCTGAGCCATCTCTCCAGCCCCAACCTCCTTTATCTTTAAAAAGGTATTAGTATGTATGTATGTGTGTGTGTGTGTGTGTGTGTGTGTGTGTGTGTGCATTTTCTCTGAATATAAATTAATACTAAGCACTGGGGATATAGTTTAGTGATAGAGTTTGCCTAGCACTCTGGAGGCTCTTGGTTCAAGATTCAGTATCACGATCAATCCATCAATCAACATTAAATCTCAAACACAAAAATCTTGTAAAATGTTAATGCTTCAATATAAGTGGTGAACATATGGTTGTTCATTATGAAGTTCTAACTATTTTGATGTATGTCTGAAAAATTCCATAATAAAATTAATTTTGAGAAAAAAGTAATGAGTGATACTCTAGACACATTTCTTACTTCTCTCTCTCTCTCTCTGTATGTGTTATGAGTGCATGTACAAGTTTACACCTCTGTGTGTATGTGTATGCATGTGTAAGTTTATATGCCTGCCTCTGTATGTTATGTATACGTGTGTAAGTTTATATGCTTGTGTGGTAACCTGAGAGTTCAGAGAAAGATGGTCTATCACATTCCACCTTATTTCTGGGAGACAAGGTCTCTCACTATGTCTGGAGCTAGCTAGGCTAAGCAGCAAGGAAGCCTGAGCAGTCCTCCTGCCTCAACCTTTTAGTGAGGTTACAGGTGTGAGTAGCCATGATGAGCTTTACACATGGGTTCTGGGGTTTAATTTCAGATCCTCCTGCTTTCAAGCACTTTTACCCACTGAACCAGTCCCCACATGTGACACTAAAATTCACTTACCCTGAAAAATGTCTTGGATTCAAAACAGGGCTTGATGGCATACCACTGCTATTCACAAACATTTGCAGGGATGGTGAATAGCACTGTTAGAGAAAGGACATGTTCTATTAAAACAGTTACCAGCACTTCCCTTTTCCAAAGGTGCTTTTCTTTTGTTCTGTTTTTCAAAAGGTTCTTTTGAAATATGATAGAAACAGCATAGCTATGCAAGTGTCTCATAATATGACATTTTCCCAATTTGCTTCCATAGGTTTTCATTGCTTCTTCAAGTCTACAGAGATTTTGAAAGTGAGTTGAATTGTGTATATATATTTTAGAATAAACAGCTTGCTATGAAAAAGACAGTTAATATCTTATTGACAATATCCTACCGTTCCAAATCCCCTGGTTGGGGAAGGCGCCGGAGAAACTGGAGTGAAGTCAATTCTCTTTGGAGAATATAATTTCTCTGGCTTGTCAAAATCACTATCACTCTGTAAACATAAAAATATTATTCTCATTCAGCATATCGCAGATTTTATGTACTATTACAATAACATACCTACATTCTGAAGAGTAGAAATAGACACATTCAAACAATTTGCTGGTAGAGCAGAGATCAAAACTAAGAATGACTCTGGAAGCAGGAAGGAATCTACTAAGTCAGTTGACTGAATGATTTCTGGGAAGTTACCACATAAGCATACATGGGAACACTTTACCAGGCTCAAGCTTTCATCCCACGACTGGCTTATCTGCATTCCTGCTTGAGCTTCCCTAAAAAAAGAAAAAAAAAAGCCATCAGAGTTTACAGACAAGACCCATTAGGGTAGGTCCCACCCTTGCCAACCACTAACCTCTCATGTGAAGTTTCTCGGTTCATCATATCCAGGCCTTCTTCCTATATGGATAAACACATGTGCTAAATCATAGTTTTCAGCCATGTGTCTATTTCAAATAACAGTGAAATAATCCCAAGTGATCAGAACTAGCATTCTTCGAATGGCAACCATGACCTACCAGTATCATAGAGCAGACTCAGAAGTATAATGCTTCCAGTTAACCAAAGTGGCACCCTCGATAATTTTTAAGATTTTAGTCTTAAATTTCTACCCTGAGCTAGTAAGTTAAACATAAACATTTACTACTTTGTACATCACAAAGTATCACTTGCTGTCAGTATTAGTGTACAACCTCTTCCTACATAATTCTTCATATTCTTAGAAACTTAGCTCTTCAAACCCCTAAACATTAATACACTAGAGGCAATACATGCAGTCTTTAGAAAGTACACCAGGTGTCCAACCTCAAAGCACCATCTGTCGCCAGACAGGCCCTGACTTTAGCACTTTTCCCAAATGAATGGAAAGCTGTATAAATTTAAGGGAAAAAAGACTGAGCCTTGGAAGTATTCATTATTCCACTAGTCTAAAATAAGAAGCTATGTGAAATGGGAAAGAAAAAATGCCAATGATAACAATTTTTATTACTGATGCACTAATGAGTAAAGATAGGCTAACAAACCTAACATAACACTTTGTATATGATTAATGTTCTCAAAAACAGCTTAAAATGGCAAGAAAAACATTTTGTTTCCATGCTGTAAATCAACTCTAAGGTTTGATTTCTAATGCTATCACCCCAAACCATAATAGTTAAAGGAAGATCGGCTTCAGGGAAAGGGTATTTGCCTTGCATACACACTGCCCTAGCTAGGATCAATCAAAGAAGGAAAGGTTATCCTTCAGAACAATTGCTGTTTCCCTTACATCACCTTTCCTTGCCTTTTAGACAGGATTTCATATGGTCTAGGCTGACTGAACTCACAGTCTAGCTAGCTGACCCACCTATTTCCCCTTCTTAGATATCTGGTGTAGGGACTGCTGGGGATGAAACCAGGGCTTCAAGCATGCCAGGCAATGACTTTATCAATGGTCTCAAGCCCTCATTTTTTATTATCACAAAACTGAAATGATTTAGAGGCCAAATTATGTTCCTTCAAAAATAACCACAATCTTGTCACAGGAGGTAAGATATAATTCAAACCAGTGGATCTTACAAAATTGTAACAGTTGTAATGTAAATAATTATTATTTTCTCCTAAGAAATACAAATGAATTTGTAAGAGTATCAAATCAAACAAGACAATTATTCTGCTTAAGAAGCCTTATGCTATTACAACTAAAAAAAAAAAAAACAATTCTAATGTGAGCAGTATAACAATGGGCTTTTTAGGCAAAAGCTAATTCAAGTAAAATTATTCACTGAAACATGATTTTAACTCAAAAGAGATACTGCCCATCACCCACTCCTTTTGTATTTTTCTCTCCTAAGTTTTGAAACAAGAAAAATTTTACAAGTAAAATCCTTTGTAAAGTCATTTTTTTTCTGTCTTATGAAAGCAATACATGTTTACCAGTGAATTTTTGACAAATTTGTTGAAAATTATAAGCAACCAGGTAAAAAACAAGGGAGGGATACTCTAACAGGCTGGTGTGGGAAAGCACACGTGTGTCATCTAGAGAACTAAAGAACACCAAAAGGTAGTGGCGCCATCAGTAGAGCTAAAGTGAGGATGCTCCCAAACTGTGGAGGAAGTAACACACAATCCTAGGAAAACCTATAAAATGGCTCTGAAACAAAGAAAGATAAAAACACAACTATATCTAGAACCAAAAGCAAGAATAATTTATCAGCGGGAAAAAAAAATCTTTTAAGAGCTTTAGGGAAATGCTGGTTAAACGGTGCTAAGGAAAGCAAAGAGCTCAAGTGGATAAGAAATGAGCCCCCTGACACAGACAATTAAGTGGGCATTAGTGACATTTTCAAGGACAGCCTTTAATGGAGTTGTGGTTGAAGCAGCAAGATTACCAACTAGCAGGAAATTAGGAGACAAGGAGCCAGTTACAGTCAAGGCTAGATTATTCTTTGAAAAAGGCCAGGGAAGGGAAAGGAAAGGAAGGGCAGAGCTACATGATAAAAGATCACTGTCCTAAACAATATGTATAAGGAAAAGGTGGGAGCCAAAGATTTGGAGGGGAAGAGACTGAGAGTCCCCTCAGTGAGGAGACAATAACTACACCAAGTGACAGGGGCAACAGAAAATGTATCAGCCATCAGGGAGTAGCCACATATGTGATGACAAAGGCATTTTAAGGAGAAGAAAACTGGTATTATAAAAGACAGGCATTGGGGCTAGAGAGATGGCTCAGTGGTTAAGAGCTAATGTTCTTGCAGGGGACCTGGGTTCCATTTCCAGAACCCACATGGAAGCTCACACCTGCCTGTAAGTCCAATTTCAGGGATCCAACAGCCTCTTTTGGCCCCCATGGGCTCCTGAATGCACATGGTGCACATATATTCATGCAGGATCAAATATATATTAAAAAATAAATAAATCATTTGAAAAATTAAAAGACAGGGGTCTGTCATATCTGTAAAATGAGTAATGTATTTGGCTGGAAGTGAACAGTGGTAAATCAGGAAGCTAGCAGAGACTAAACAACAAAAAAGATTTAGAATATGGCATTGGAGAGCAACATGGACTCAGTGGTACCTTAGCCCCCTAAGAGAATTAATCTTTCCTTTCAAACTACCCATCTTTTCAATCTCTCTCCATGTAATCAAGGCAATACCACTCCCCTGGTCACAATGAGACACAATTTCAGTCAGTTGGAGTCCTCCTTCTCCCAGAGTTGTTATTTTTAAAAATTATAATAGACTGCTTAAGCAGAATAATTGTCATGTTTGATTTTATACTATTACATATTCATTTGTATTTCTCATGGAAAATAGTAATTATTTACATTATGACTGTTACAATCCTGTAAAAATCCATTGGTTTGAATTATATCTTACACTTTGTGACAGGACTATGATTATTTTGAAGAAATGTAATTTGGCCTCCAAATCAACTGCTAGCAACTATTAGCAGACCTTTAACTCAAATGTACCCCTTCTGATTTGCTGCCTCAAAGACACCAGTGAGTTGAAAGCTTGCTATAATTGTGTATAAATTTTAGATAATTCATATATATCTAATCAGTTGGTAAATTATGGAGGTCCTACCTCTCTTGTCTTTTTACCACCTCATCTTTTCCATTTCATTTGCCAACATTTTACTCTTTGCTGTTACTATGGGACACAGATGAGCACATTAAGATTTATACAGTGTGCTGTAATATTAGTATAGAGTGTCATTAATACCGTGATGGTGTGGGAACATGTACAAAGGAGATATAAGGATTAAAGTAGGTTTTGAAGGAGCAAAATCATGAGCAAAGAGGAGGATAGGTTGATGGGTAGCATGAGGATCAGTGAATTACCATGGTCCTTTAGAAAATGAGGCAGCCAGAGCAAAGGATGGGGAGTAATGACAGATGAGCCTAGACCAGATCCGATAAGAATCTTCACCTCTTATAAAAGAGCTAAGTGAAGTGGAGAGAGGCAAATTCGTTTTCCCGGTCTTTGCTATGCTTCTCTTATCAGGAGCACAGCTGTATAACACGTAAGAACATTTTTCATATACCCAACAAAAATAAGTAGTTATATTTTCAAGTACCGTCAGGGAAGTAGGTGAAGCAAATCAAACCTCTAGATAGCTAACATCCCCTCTTTAAGTATTTTTAGCCAGTTCACTGTAAATCTTTCTAAAATGTGTTATAGTGTCCCCTTTCTCAAACAGGTTAAGCCAAACAGAATGACGCCGAAGATGTCTAGTCTAGTGCCAGTTCCACCACTTAACTACTGTGTGATTCTAAGCAAGTCACTTGTGTCATGAGTCCAGGTGCTGCTGCTTATGGCTGAAAAAATACTTCATGCCTTGTCTCTTTTCTCCTTTGTGGAGACTGTTGCATGCACTACATGAGTAAAGGGACTTTGTAACAAGTAAAATACAATCAAAGTGTCCATGTTACTGAAAATTAAGGAAAGGCTAATTATCAGGGATCCTCAACACTATTACCATATGCTTCTATACTAGTGACACCCTTAGGCCTATCAACAGGCTCTTACACCTTGTGCCAAACCACAAACTATTGGGAGGAGAAAAATCCTGTCTGCTTTTCTGTTTTCCCTCTCCTCTCTTGCTAGCAAGTACTAGTAGACCTTTAACCCAAATGTACCTCTTCTGATTTGCTGCCTCTAACACACCACTGAGATGGAAGCTTATTATAATTGTGTATAAATTTTAGATGATTCAGGGGTCAGAGAGGCTGTCCTATAAATAAATGGATGAACCTTTGTGCACAGACTATGAAAATCTAGTTCAGCCATTTAGAGGTCCGTGTGCTTACATCTCAGATGTCTAAAGCTGTCGAGTGACTGAGCTCTGCATGTGAAGTGCTACTATATAAAAACCTCTTCATAATTTACCCAGTGCAGCTATCTAATATGGTGATTCCCAATAGCTCTGGCTACAGAGAAAATACACACTCATCCACTCTTCTGGGAATATAAACACATATTTTCCAGGGGTCTTTATTTTAGACAACCAGTGTTAGCTGACAGATGAGTGTCAGAAACACTCTGCCACTATTTAAGTGATTTTTTTTACATCCTAGGAAAAATAAAGACCATGGTTCTTAGCTATATTTGGAAGTTACTCCTGATTTACCTCACATCTGTGACGCAAGTAAAAATAAATAACAAGGAATGATTTTTACAAATAAAGTCTTACAGCAAGGAAGACAATTTTTAAGTGCCCCCACACCTCGTGTGTGTGTGTGTGTGTGTGTGTGTGTGTGTGTGTGTGTGTGTGTGTGTGTGTGTGTGTGTGTGTGTGTGTGTGTGTGTGTGTGTGTGTGTGTGTGTG
>PVIH01010447.1:0-20805 GCA_004025045.1 Sigmodon hispidus | reverse complement strand
GTGTGGGTTTGTGTGTGTATGTGTCTGTGTGTGTGTATGTGTGTATATGTGTGTACCAAAAGCTGAACGGCCATGGCAAAACTAGTAATGGAGATGGGTAAAATCTTTTTAAAAAATGTGCACAGCACATAATTTCACAGAAAGAGCTATATTTAAAGTATTTCCTCCAATCTAAATCACTGCAGATACTTACTTTGATACTTACCAAGCTATGATGGCTCATAATTGTCTCACTGTTCCTCCGAGTTCTAAGTGGATACGGCTCAAAAACCTGTGAAAGGTCACTGAAAAGTAAAAAATAAAAAGGATTAGTGTCTTCTAAAGGAAGCGATCTGTCAACCGAGCTCAACACCCTCCAATCTGTAATTAACAATGAAATCTTCAATGGCTCATCATTTCCTACAGACAAGGACCTTCTTACCGTCCTCTTGGCAGGGCCAGGCTGGAGTGCTGGAGTACTGCAGCCTCTGCTTTTGCTAGACACTTATCTCGTCAGTGGTTGGGGGACAGCTCTGAGAGGTATAGGGCGGAGCTCCAGACTGGTTCATTCCAGCTGCTTCAGGTCAGAACTACACACTCAAACCAGTTCCTGTCAGATGTGAGCAGCTCATCTCTTTACCCCAGAGAACCAAGAGGATGACTTACTCCTTTGCATGTGCTGTGTGAGAAGAGCTAGGGAGCCCAGTTCTTCAGACCAAAGTCTTATCAACACATCTAAGCACCAGTTCTGCTGTTCTACCTCTGAATTCCTATGTCCAAGTGACTAGAGATATCTGAAGAGGTTTGCATTTTTTTCCGTTTTGTTCATGTTTCCCCTTTGACCTCACACGCCCTGCCATCATCTGTCAAAATTCTTCCTTTCCTTTCACACCTATCTCAAAATCCTTGCTTCCGTGAAGGCATAGCAAAAATTTCTCCTCATTCCACAAGCATAATGCAACCATTCCCTACTTTAAACTCAGACGCTGGGAGATGCAAGCTTTTGGAGACAGCATCTTCTTTTTTAAGGACATGGTTTTGCTATGTTGTCCATGCTAGTCTTGAACTCCTGGGCTCAAGCATATACCACCACAATTGGGTAAACTTTATTTTTATTTTTGTTTGAGGACTAGAGATGGAATCAAGAATCTTGCATATCCCCATCAAAAGCTCTCCCCTGAGCTACATTACTATCCCGATACATTTGTATGTCTGTATGTTCCTGTGAATGAAGTCATGGCTTCATACATGATAACAGCCAGGCACTGCTAAACAGCTACATACAGAGCTCACATTTTACCTTCGGTTTTTTTTTTTTTTTTTTTTTTTTTTTTTTTTTTTTTTTTTTTTTTTTTTTTTTTTTTTTTTTTTTTTTTTTTTTTTTTTTTTTAAAAAAAAAAAAAAAGGTTCCCCAGAATCACGACAGAAATAGAAAAAAACGTGTAAATGGTTACAAGTCTCTCAGGAGAGGTGCTTTATTTATCTTTGAATGATATCTCTGAAGTGCCTAGCCCATGATTGGGAATTCAAGGATTGCAAAGCTGAACTGTACTATACTAAAAGACCACTGACAATACCTAATTCAGCTATCCACATTTCTAAATGAGAAAACAGACACAAAAAAGGTTAAATAACACACTCAGTTCAGCTAGCTGGTGACAATTGAGACCAGGCCTGGTCTCTTCTCCCCTACTCTGCCACATCATGCTGTTTTGAAGTAATTACTTAAATTGTGGTTCACAAAACAGTGGGATTTTTCCCCCTTAATTGTCTAAATGCAGGTCAGTGGGCCAGCCCAAGGCCCTAGCAACTGCTTGCTTAGCAGACTTTACAAAACAAGCGGAGAGAAGGCAGGGTGGAAGAGGAGGCAAAAAAGACAATTTTTTCTTAAATATCCCAAAATTACTTGGTGATGCCAAGGACAACATCAGAAATGCAACAGTCACTTTGTCATTGCCCTAATTTCAAAATCATATTTAAATCTAGAGAAAAGATGCCTGCCCCTTTACAAAATGCACATGTTAAAATCAGTTCAACTGGTGGCAAAGCATTATCAAGCCTTCAGCTGTGCCTGAAAAAGAAATGTTTTGGGGTAACATTACCCTTCTGTACTGTATTAATGCTCTCTATGTGGGAGTCTCAAAATTTTCTTCAGATGAATTATCTGTCTACTTACAAAAGTGAAATGTGATAGCTTCATTAGGTGAGCCAACCAGCGCTATTATCACAAGATTTTACTTTAAACTCCTTGGTGTCTTGTTCACATGAAAAGACAACATCCTGCCACTAAAATTAAAGGAGTGATTTTGTTCCACATTATTTTCTCAAACCTGTGCTTTTATTGACCTAAGCTACAAACCAGCTCTTTTTTTTCTTTTTAGTCGCTGAAATGCATTTCAGGCAGCTTTAAACATTGAAAACACTGTAACTAATCCAAATCACTTAATAAGATATGAGCGCACGATGTAATCCCAAGTTATTAGATAAACTATGATTTCTTAAAGCAAATCTCTGTTAATGCCAGAGCTCCTAAACTCGGCATAGAAACAGCAGCTCTTAGAGACAAGTGTCAAGTTACAAGCCTAGTTGAGGGGGTTCAGCTTGACTTGCCCTGATGGAAATTAGCCAGGGCAAGCAACCTGTCAGCAGAGCCAAAAGGTTTCTATATTCTCTTTCAGAACTGGACAACACAGCCCCCAGGTAGAGAGGGCCCCTTCCTCAGACATGGCCAGAGTGTTCGGTCAAACTTTCCCTCCATCTAGGGAGCCAAGTCACTGTGAAGAAAATAAGATCTCAACCCCTCAGTTTGAAGAGCCAGATGAACTCGAACTGGCACTTTGGGGCAAGAAGACTTCTTGCCCAGGGACAAACCTCTGAATCCCACACTCCGTCCTCCCCAGTCCAGCTCACCTGAGCACATGGATCAGGGGAGCACTGTTGGACCGTCTCAGGGTGCCCCCATCAGATGTGTCAGCCTCAAAATCCAGCTCCATTTTCTCCTGAGCCATTCGAAGACTTGCTAGCCAGCACAGCCAGCAGTGCTGAGCTCCTGGTGCTTTGCTATGGACTCACTGCAGGACTGAGCTGCTGGGGACTGGCAGCTGGGGGCGGGGGCTAATGGGCGGAGGCTTGGGCGCGAGGGCGGAGAAAAGTGGGAGAGGAGGATGCAGATGAGGCAGGATGTGGGGGTGGGTGGGGGGCGGAGGAGGATGGAGAGTTTGTGTTGGGAGGGGGACAGGATGAAAAAAAGGGTGGAGGAAAGACAAAGATGGGAGAAGGAAAAAGGCACAGAGGTTGATAAAAGATAGATAAATGAAAATGCATTGCATAGGATAAATGAAAGAGGACAGAAGTGGAAAAAAGAGGACAGAGGTCAAGGGGGAAGGGGAGGCACAGGGATGGGAAAGGATGAGGGCATGTGTGGAAGAAGAAAGCACAGGAGAAGAAAAGGAAGGAAACTAGGCAGTGACAGAACTCATGCTATCATTTTTCCCGCCTAAGACCGCAGGCGAGGCGAGGCTATAGTTGCCGTGGCTGCCTTTGCAGCGCTAGCGCTAGGGATTTGACAGCTGGCCAGGCGGCCTTGGCAGCTCCACCTCCACATGCTCAGGGTCTCGGTCCAGTCCACCATGCTCTGGGACCCGGCCCCCAGGGCCTCTCAACGCAGGGATGGCGCCTTTAGCTCCCTGGCCCCCTCCCGCCTGCAGGACTCGGAAAAGGGGTCGGTTCTCTGCGCCACCGCGGCGGCGCTGCTTCTTCCTCTTATTGGTTCTAATGACCTGCGGGATCTGCTGGTGCTCATACTGAATTCTACAATCTGCCGCCTCTTTTACCTCCCACGCTTCAGAAATGGGAGCCTCCACGGGGCCAGTTCTTCCGCATCTTGTCGCCCATTGGGCGTTGCGCATGCGCCTGGTAGCTGCACCAATGGCCCTGCGGGCAAGGCGCAGGCGTAAGAGCCTCTCCCTGCAACCCGCCTTCAAAGGGGAGGGGCGTTTCCAGGGGGGTCCAAAATCTTCCTGCATGGCATTGGTCCGGGAACCCTGGCGCCGTATTTCGAAAAGAGCCAATCATTTGTAGACTACTGAAGTATCAGGTTTTAGACTAATATTCAAGAGAAAGGATTTCTACATTATTTCACTCCAAGTTTGTACTCTGATCTCTGTGATCCCCAGTCATATCTCTAATATGTATATTCTCTAATATGCATGCATGAGTGCGCACCCGAGGAGGTCAGAAGAACCCTGGGTCTCCTGGAGCTGCAGTAGAAGATGGTTGTGAGCTACTCAACCTGGTCGATGGGACGGGAAGTCTGGTCCTCTGTAACAGCAGCGAGCACCCTTAACTTCTGAGCCATCTCTTAAGCCTCCCTTACTTATTTAGTAAATTCCTTGGTTTTGTTGGTTTTCTGTCTACCAAGGTCTGATTTCTTTTTTCAGAACACTGTTCTAGCTCTACTAGGCAAAAATAAAAGATTTGTTTTCTTCTCAAGGCTTATGGCGATTCTAACAATCATAATATGATGCACATGAGAGCTGAAATAGTTTTAAAATACATCTCCATGGCACTAACTACATGCTAGGTAGCATTACAACAACTGCAAAAAATCTTAAATCATCTCATTTTCATCACTGAATATCCCTTCTAAGATATTGTGTCCTTTCAATCATCCAAAGGTACAAAGTATGGGAAATATAGTAATTATGAAATGAGTTTGGAAATACAGCAAAACAGAATTAGAGAGATGACTGAGTGGTTGAGAGCACTTGCTGCTCTTCCAGAAGACCTAAATTGGCTTCTCAGCATCCATCTCAAGCAGCTTCACAACCTCCAGTAACTCCAGCTCCAGAGCACAGCCACAGCCTCATCTCACTGGGCATCCACAGGGATATGGTGCACTCTTTCGAGCACACACACACACATAAATCATTTTTTAATTTGGCAAAATAATTCCCTTGTTTCCTCAATTCAGTTACTTCATATTAAGGTTATCACACACAATTGTCATTTCAGCATTTATGCTTTCTGAATATGATACTTTATGTAATTATTTATTTGTTTTGTGTATACGTGTGCCATGGCCCACATTTGAAGCTAAGAAGCCAACTGGAAGGTGTTAATCCACTTTTTTCACCATGTGGGTCCCAGGGATTAAACTCAAATTGCCAGGTTTATCAGCAAGCTCTCTTACCCCCATGATCCACCATGCCGGCTCTATTATGATGACTTATAAAGAACTTTTGGATAGTTTCTTATTATTTTGTTGGTAAAATTATTTAGTAGTATTTACTGTTTAGCCATACTTATTGAAATGTTAAAGACATTAGGCAAATTAAATTTAGCAGTTTATTTAACCAAAACAATGAATCAATGGGTTGTGCAAAAATATGAACTGGGGAAGATTCAGAGAGCCCCCCTTTACTCCTACCAACCATTTCCTTTAAACTGCCAGCTGCATGAAAAACATGACATCAGCAATGGAAGCCAAGGCAGGAGGATTGTGAGTTCAGGCCTGCTTGAGTCATTTAGAGACAATCTGAATCTCTCTTAAGTAAAAAAACACAAAGATAAACAAAATATTGTGTGAATTCTAGTTAGTATGTTATTAAATCCCAGGGCCACATATTGGGGAAAAGCTGGAATATCAGAGAGAGGAACAGACCACAGTCAATTCTCACCTAGCCAATTTCTCAGATCGAACAGGGTAAATGTTATCTTCAAGAGTCCTCTGCCTGGCTGGTCACTCCTACAAAAAGCCCAAATGTCTTTCTCTTCCTGACTTAAATATCGTTTCTGCCCATTTGTTTCACTTCCAGCTTCAACTCTGCATTATAATCCTAGATTTAGGATTAAAGGTGTAAAATACTACTGTTTGGCTGTTAGGCCTTGAACTCAGAGAAATACGAAAAGATCTCTGTCTCCTGAGTAATGGGATCAAAGGCATGAGTCACCACTCTCTGACCCTCGTGGCTTGACTGTGGGTGATTCTGTTCTCTGATATTCCAGACTGATTTTATTAAATATAAAATATAGCACCACAACAGAATCTCTAACAATAAATGCTGTTGCCATTGCTCCTTAAACTTGATGGTAAGATTGTATTGCTGAAGACACCAGACACTACAGTCATAAAACATAAATCAAAGTTGTATTTATTTATATTTTAAGGTCTCAACAATGCCCATTCCTCTTGTTAAATAAATAAGACTTTTCTTCCCAATACCATGATATCCTTTGTTAAACACATTCACTGTTTCTATCTGTGAGAACTCAAACAATTTAGTTGATGGTTATTAGTAATCATTCTTATGCAGGTCTGCAATGAAAAAGAGAGCAAGATGTGGGGATACAAAATAAACAGGTTGAAGAGAAATTTGGTGTTGGAGCCAAGGCTTGTGATGAAAGAGATGAGATCAAGGTGAAGCCTTATCTGTATTGGTATAAAATGAGAAGTGATCTTAGAGCAAGATCCCACCCAACTAATACTGAAAATATAAAAAGAAAAGGACTAAGAAGGCCCTCTGAATGTGGATGACAGTCAAATGACTTGGGCAGTTTGTGGGACCTCTGGCAGTAGAACCAGAATTTATTTTTGGTGCATTCAATGGCTTCTTGGAGCCCATTCCCTACAGAGTAACACTTTGTTCAACCTTGATGCTGGAAGGGGGGACTTGGTCCTACCTCAACTGGATATTTCAGACTGCATTGACTCACCCTGGGAGTCCTTACCTGCTCTGAGGAATGGGAGGGTATGAAGTGGAGGGAAACTGGGAGATGACTGGGAAGAGGGGAGGGAGGGGGAACAGTGGTGGTGGGTATGTTTATGTATATATATATATGTATATATATCTACACACATACATATTATATATACACACATACATATTATACACACACACATAGCCTAAGAAATTTTCTGTCTCTAAAAAGCAACATCAAATCAAAGCTGTTGCGAATATGATTCAAAGGACTCTTGACCACAAATTGGCAGCCAAGTGTTGGCCACATGGGTATGACCTTAGAGTTCTAAAGGATACATGAGTAAAAGGGTTATGGAATTATCCCCCATGGTCAAGAAGAACTTCTGAGGCCAGGCATGTGGCTAGGGAGTCCTTGCATGAAAGCCTTGAAAGGCCATTGGATGAAGCCATAAAAGTGAAGTATGGGTTATGTTGTAGATGCCAGATCCATGGGATATCTGCCAAGGAGAGCTCCATACAAGGAATTCAACCAGCTCAAAGGAGAAAAGTATGTTGCTGTCAGCAAAGCCAGAGAGGTAGAGTCATCTGAGGATATTGGTCCAATGTTTCCTCACTCTGCCCCCAATTCCTTCATTTTGGAGTGGTAATGCATATTTTGTGCCATTGTATGTTGGAAGTACATAATCTGCTTTTTTATTTTATAGAGGTTATGATTAAGAGATTGCCTTGTGTTTCAGAGAAACTTTGAACTTTAGACTATTAAACAGTATTGAGAATGAAAGACTGTGGGGACTTTTGAAATTGGATTAAATGTATTTTGTGTTAAGATATGGCTATGAGCCTGCAGAGGCCAGGGAGTGGAATGCTGCGGTTTCAATGAGAATGACTTGGAGTTTTCAGAATCCTATAGTCATTCCCAGTGTGTCCTCTGCTTCCTCTTTTCACATCAGATGTGAGCTCTCAGCAGCTCCTGATGTCATGTTTTGTTCCACTATCACGGACTCTAACTTTCTGAAACTATAAGCCCAATTAAATGATTCCTTTCATAAGTTCCCTTGATCACCCTGTTTTGTCCCAACAACAGTAAAGTAATTAAGAGAATGCAAGTCTTTTAAAAAGCTCAAAGCCTTCCCCTAGTGACACACCTTCTAAGGCTTCCCAAATGCTTCCACAAACTGTAGACCAAACATAAGAGCCTATGGGGGTCATTTTCATTCACACCTGCACAGTTACTCCTGCAATAATTTTGTTTCTGTTGTACCAGTGGATATTTCTTGACAGGCTGGTCATTACTGTAATTCACAGGGTTCACTGCTGGGTAGGAGTGATGATTACATTTTTCTCCTTGATAATATGCATAGTACCTTGCAGCACTGTGAAAGCTAACTAGTAAAAATGAAGTCAATGCCAACTTGAATGCCCCATGTTCTATGATATCAGTATGTGGTGCTTTCAGTAATAGGGGCTTACCATCAAGTTCTGGAGGATAACCAGGAGCAGTGGTTGAGCTGGTAATGTTTGAGGGTTTTTATTATTTATTTATGTATTTTATTATCTATCTATCTTTCTATCTATCTATCTATCTATCTATCTATCTATCTATCTATCTATCTAGAATGTGTTCATGTACCTAAGCAGGCCAGAGATATCTGTTCCCCCATAGCTGGAGTTACAGATAGTTGTGAGCTGAGTGTAGGGAACTGAACTTAGGAGCAGTAAACACTTTTCACTACTGAACCTTCTCTATTGCTCCATCTCCAGCTTTATTCATATCATTGTTGTCTACTTAGGTTTTTCTGCCTTTAATGTGACTCTTTTAAGATGTTGGGGTTATTTGTGATTTAAGGCCAGGGATTTAACTTCTCCTTGACTTGCTCTTGTGGGAACTAAAGATTGAAATGTACCTTTAAGGTTGCTGTGACTACTCACCAAATAAGGAACTGATTATGACACGTCGGTGGAACAGCTTTTTCAGATGAGGCCACTGGCAGATAGGCAGCAGACTGGGACATACAAAGAAAAAGATAGTATAAGTTTTAAGCTAAAGGTCCAAGCAATCCATTGATCTGAGAGCATGGCCTATGGTGGAACAGAAAACATTGATGGTAAGTATACTAATATGTAGGCATAGAGCTAGCGAAGTAAGATTAATCTTTTAAATGCCGTGTTTGCCATTGTAGTGTACAGAATTCCTCTTGCTTTGTAGTACTTGATCCTTTTGATATTGTCACCTCTACTGAGTCCTGTCTATGTCTTTAAAGGTTTTCATATTCTGACATGTAAATCTTCTCTTGTGAAAGAGAAGTTTCCCTTTGGGTAATAGAATCATTTCCATCTCATATATCTAGCCATTTCATATTTGTGTGTCACCATTATCTTTGTCTATTTTAAGAATAACGTTTTATTGAGAAACTCATACATATGTACAAAGTATTTTGATTATACTCATACCCTATTCTTCCTCTTAATTATTCCCAAGCCTACCCTAGCCCCTTAAGCCCCTCCCAACTTTACAGCTTTTTATTTTTATAAGCCAATGAAGTCTAGTTTGTCCTACCCCTATTCATGTGGCTGTGAGTCCAGCCACTAAAGTATGGTCAGTCTACCAGGGACCACACTTCTAAAGAAAATGGACTCTCCCTCAATCAGCAGCCATCAATTGTCAGTAGCCCTTCAGCAAGGGGTGGGCGTTTGTAAACTACTTGTTACTCCATAATGGAATGTGAATTGGCTTGACATATGTAGGCACCCATGGCTGCTGTGAATTCATGAGTGAAACACGGTTTTACTCAAGCCCCTCCCAATATCCAGCTCTTAAAACTATTCAGAGGTTTCACAATGTTCCCTGAGACTTGGTGGAGGGATATGATATAGACATCTCATTTATGGCTGAGCACTCCAGAAACACTTAAATTTCTGCACTTTGACCAGTTGCAAGTTTCTTTATTAATCATTGTTTGCTGTACAAAGAATCTTGTCTAGTGAGGACTGAGAGATGCATTAAATACACACTAATATGTGTATTTAAAAGGCAGTTTTATGCTGTTTATTTAGTAAAATAATAGTAAGATCACCACCCCTGGGGCCTATACGATCCCCTGCCATAGGTTGTTAGTTAGAATTACAATACCAGGCATTTCCTCTTGAGGAATGGACCATACATTCAATCAGAAAGTGGTTGGTTATATCTCTAACATTCATGTCACTATTGCAGCCATGGGCATATCTTGACAGGCTAAGCATTGCTGTGAGTCACAGTATTCACAGGTATGTAAGAGTGTTCATGACTTCCCCCCCCCCCCGCTAGCAGCCTATATATAGTTCTTTCTGATCCTATGGAAAGTACCCAGTGGGAAATGAAGCTTCTAAGTCAATATCAGCTTGATCCCTCCATGTGACCAAAGGATGTGGTGCCTTCATCAATAGAATCTTAACATCAAGTTCTGCTAGAATATCAGAAGCAATGTATGCCATTCTTTTTCTACAAAGTCTTTGATTTTATTTTCTTGTCATTACATTATTCTTATTTTTTCATTATTGCATTTTGATTGCATTTTATTACTGCATTTAGAATTTAAAAAAAACTATCTGGAACACTTAGGTATATGAAGCTTCATCTATTTATTCAAAATATAGTCCTTATATTAATGTGCTACATGAAAATTAAGATGAAGATAAGAGCTTTTTGTTCAATTGTGCACCCATGGTTTTTTGTCATGCAGTCCTTTTTTACTGTCTTTAGGCACTACCCCTTCCATGCACTCTCACATTACTCACCTTTAACAACCATATTTTATAACTTTACAATTATCCAGGGAATTTAACAACACCTTTCAGATCATGGGTGGTAAACTGGATTTTAGTGGTACCAAGCTATGTATCATTAACGTTTTGGGATCTATATGCATTATAAAATAGTGGTATGTATAGATTTACAAGAAAACTATGAAACATAGTATCTTAGTTAGGATTTTTGTTGCTGTGAAGAAACCTCATGATCGTAACAACTCATAAGGAAAACATTTAATTGGGGTGATTCACTTACAGTTTCAGAGGTTCAGCCCACTATCATTATGGTGGGGAGCATGGTGGCATGCAAGCAGACATGATGCTGGCTACATCTTGATCAGAAGGCAACAGAAAGTGGGCTAGTTGTGGCTTGAGCATATCTGAGAACTCAAATCCCACCTCCACAGTGACATAGTTCCTCCAATAAGGCCATATGCATTTCAACAAAGCCACTCCTCCTAACAGTGACACTCCCTTTGAGCTTATGGGGGGGCAATTTCATTCAAACTACCACATATAAGTTATTAATATTTTGCATGTATTCATATAGCAATTTAACAAATATGCATTGAGTGTTTATTAGTATAGAAATAGTGTTCAGAAAACATTTGGAGGTGACTTTTCTATGTTTTTACCTAACCAGAAAGGCAGAGGAATCTTTTCTTTGCCATTTAGTAGTTGGAATTTGAATAACCCCCCTGGGCCTTAGCTTCCTCCTTTGAAATCTGGACATTGTGATGGTTCCTACCTTACAGAATTATTGTAAGCTTTAAATGTGATCACATATTTAAAGTGATTAGGATAGTACCAGGCACATAAGTGCCCAATAAATGGTAGCTATTATTAACCTGTCTTACATCAGGAATGGAGACTCCAAATCATCCTCATGTCTGGGATTTAGATAATTTAATTCTGCTGAGCATAATCAAGTTTTTCTTCTTCTATTCCCAGAATGAATGAAAAATAAGTGATTATGATCTTACATGTCATAACTTTTCACATACTATCTCAAGACAATTCCATTAGCTTAAGCTCACCACTGATTAACTGAACGAGGCTGTTGATTGAACCAATTGAGACATATGAAAACATTTTATAAACTCTAAAGTGATATTTGAATATTATGGCTATTTTAATTTTTAAAAATTCCATTTCACTAGGTTCATTTGCTGTTTTCTGCCAATTTTTATATGTGTTTCCTAAAATGTATAGCTTTACACTATTACTAACATGCTGAAGTTATATCTTAGCAGTGAGGCATTGTACTAGTGTGCATCATGCTCTAGGTTCAATCCCTGGTACTCCATCCCCTCCACACACACAAAAGTACACACTCAAACACAAAATCAAGTCAGGGCATGGTGGCTCATGCTAGTAAACATTCAAGAGGCTAGTAAACATTCAAGAGGCTAGTAAACATTCAAGAGGAAAATTGCCACAAGTTCAAAGACAGCCTATGTTACAGGGTAAATTTCAGGCAAGCTTGGGCTGCAGTGAGAACAAAACCAATGGAGGAAACAACCCCTCAATATTATTAGTATGAAATTAAGATGTTAGCTTATTCAATGGTGCTGAAAACCTCTAAATGAGAAGTTGTATTGTGAGCTGTGGAAGGCATGTTAAAATGAGTACACAACCAGCACTACCAAAAGTGGAAACATTGATTTGAATGCATTCTGAGATACTGGTTTTTAAACAGCTAGCTTTGCTGTTACATCTGTACATCAGCTGAGGACTTGGACTAACAGTCTAATTTAATACATTGTAAATATTCATATTGGGTAATCATTTAAAAAAAGTTGAAAATGATGATTTATCCTCACAATTGGTTTTGTTGGGAAAGCCATTTATCAAAGCCAAAACCATAAACAAGCTCTTTTTCCCCCTTTTGGACTCACGTTGTCTTTTTTCAATTACAAAGGTGTAGTTCGTCTACTGTTAAAGGAAACATATATGCTATTAAGCAAGCTTGTTGGTTTCAGTCATAAAAGATAGCAGACCAGTCCTGGGAAAACGGAAATAATGGACAGAAAGCAAAGCATTCCTTTATAACTGACTCCTCTCAACTCTTCCCAAATGCCACAGTCAGCACAGGAGCAGATAAATGACCGTCAGCACAGCTCTAGGAAGAGCACAGGGGAAAGGCATCATGTAAAGGCTGTTTCTAGACTGCACATGTGCTACAGTGCTGCTCTTAAGTGTGTTTGGAGCCATAAAGGATGCAAATTGCTTGCATAGTTACTGAGCATTGTCTGACTGGACAAAAGAAGCTGGCTGAGGTGTAACTGCTCTTATTTCCTCAGGACAGTTAATCTATAGTTTTTGTTTTGACAATTACTTGTTGCCATGGATTAGAAAAATAAGGGAGAAGAATTCACTTAGTCCTTTGTATTAGAGATTTAGACTTGTTCAGTAATTAGGGGTCAGGTGAGAACTAGGGAGGTTTCAGGTCAGTCCTGTCCAAGATTATGTTCAAAGTTGTCAGGACCACTAGGGCTTAAAAGGTGTGTGCTTTTACTTATCTAAGAGCATCCAATACTCTTCTCCCCCCTTGCCCCATTTGCATTTCTCCTTACAGAATCTATGCATGAAGATGACTACGAATATGATGATATGTCCTTAGATCCACAAGAGCCAGATACCCTTCAAAATTTTCAACTAAATAGCGGCTTTGTCCTCAACACTGAAGTGATAAAGGAGAGAACAGAAGGGGATTCAAGCCTGCTACCAGCTTCCACCAGTGTTGATTTTAGCCTCCTTAGAAGATCCAGCAGCATCCCTTTGATCAATGGATTTGGGTGAGCAGTGTAGACATACCTGAGGGCAAAGTGTGTTGGGGGTTGGACAAAATGAAATCTGGTAGAATAACCTCACTTTTACTTGCCAAGGTCTTTCAGGCATCTTCCATATTCCTGGCGTCTAACAATTCTACCTCAGCCTAGTGGAGAAGAGTGACTGGATGGGCCAAACTGAGGGACAACGTTCACCTCACCCTATCTCATCTCAGGTTAACACATATCTGAACCTCAACATTCTCTTCTGATGGGTCTACCTGAACCCAGCTATAATCACCAGTTAGTGTGGAACATGACTGGTGTTTGTAATTTCACTTTATCTCTTGAAGAAGCTGAACATCCGTCTGCCCATCCCTCCAGTGTTGTTATGACTATTGGTTTTTCACGTTCTCAGCTGACTTGTCACCTTGTTTGATTTTCACTATCTGCACACTGACGATGGAAATGGTTGTCAAACAAATAAATAAATATATAAATATAAATAACTACAAAACTAAAAAAAAATTTAGGTACTGCAATAAGTTGATCTCTTGTTTATGTATTGTCAATGGGTAACATCCCCAAACCTCCAAAAGAGGAAATAATTATTTTAGAAGTATATGTTACTGGTTTTTTTTTTTTGCAAACACAGGTATCCACATGATATATGAGCAGATCAGTAATGCATAGTTGGTTGTTTTAGTTATTCTATTGCTATGAAAAAGTACTATGACCAAGTTAACTTAAAAAAGAAACATTTCATTTGGAGCTAATAGTTTCAGAGTGTTAGAGTCCGGGATCATGGCAGCAGGCAGTCAAACGTGGCACTGGAGTTGAGCTGACACTCACATCTTGAGACATAACCACAAAGTAGAGTGATAGAGACTCACTTAAAATGACTTCAGTCTTGAAACTTCAAAACTGTCCCCCACCCAGTAACACACCACTTCCAACAAAGTCACACTTCATAATCCTCTCCAAATAATTCTACCAACTGGGTACCAAGTATTCAAACATATGAGCCTATGGGGCCATTCTCATTTAAACCCCACAGTGGCATTACATTTTTCTGTAGTTCAGTGGGTAAGTTGCTTGACACACTAACATGAAGCTCTGAGTTCAGATCCCCAGAGTTCACAATAAAAGCAGTAAAGACCCACGAAACATTAGTCCTTGCAGTTCATAGACAGGTAGATCCCAGGGATTTGCTAGCCAGCCAACCAGACTAGCTTAAATGGTAAGGTTTGTATCTTTCATGCCTACCAGATAAATTACTATTAACTCTCAATTTTCTGTACTTCATCATTAAGACCTTGAACTAGGGAGCTTATCTCTAATTACATATTAACATTAAATGAAACCCTTAAGCCCTGTGAACAAAGAGGAGTCTGGAGGATTACCACATCTCAATCATTCTGTGTGTCAGTCTGTGTTGGACATCTTCCTCTACTCTCCACTGTTTTGAAACAGGGCCTCTCACTGAACCTGGATATTTCCATTTCACCTCATCAAAGCTTTTGACATTGGCACTTTTATTAATACATAATATACATAAAGCATAACTGAATATTCGATTTATTTGCTTTTGTTTTGAGAGTCCCAGGAATAGAACCTGGAGCCTTGAGCATATGAGAAAAGCTCAGTAGCACTGAACTCTATCCTCAGCCAGGAGCTTAACAGTAATAATGTTTTAAAAGAGTTCACATTTACGAAATTCAATGCAAGGAAATGGACTTTTCTATACATGGAATTTGATGCAAAAATTAGAAAATCACTTGAAAACATGTGGCAGTGAAGCTGCAGATCGAAAAGTTCACTCTTACATGTAGTTTTTAAAGTAGTAGCATGCTAAGAATTTGAGGCCTTAGTTAGAGAATATGAACTGGAAGTTCAAGAGGGGAAAGGAATTTGAGTAAGGCTCAGTGTGATCCTTCTGAGTAAGTCTCTGACTGCACTCTGACTCACTAAATATGCTATAAACACGAACAAGCCCTCACGTAGGCAAGTCTCTGACTTCAGGCATGTCAGATATGATTCCCATGCTATGTCAAATGTGTTGATAGCTGAGTGATGGCTCATACTCATAATCCCAGCACCTGAAGACTAGAGCAGAAATATTGTCATGGGTTCTTCAGATTCTTTATCTCCAGTTCATTAAATTAATGGCTAATGTCAAAACTTTTGACAGAGTCTTGTAGAACAGATTGTGTTTCAACTCTTGCGTCCACCTTTTAAGTGTTGTGATTAGAGATATACACCACCACACCAAGCTTCAACACTACATCAAGGTAGTTTTTCCAAGTGATATTTAAAAGTAAAGTTTTTAATAACCTCTTTCTCTAGTCCTTCTTTAAAAGATTAGAAATTGAGATAGGGGTGTAACTCTCTGATACACTGCCTAGAATGTATGAAACTTTGGAATCAATCCCCATGACCATACTCAGATAAACATAATCACAAACCTTAGCTTAACCTGATGCCATCTACCTGTAATCACAGGACTTAGCAGACTGAGTCAGAAGAATTGCTGTGAGTTCAAGGCCATCCTGGGCTACATAGTAAATTTTACTTGAGCTGGGACTATATAGTGAGGCCCTATTCAAACAAACAAAACCGAACCTTTAAATATTAAGTTTTTGCACTCCCTGACTATAGCTTCCCCCTAAAACCCTCTGGCTTCATTCCATATTTAAACTGTTATCTCCTAAATCAAGAGACAGGTTACTGGGTAAATACAAACTGATGCTTCAATTTGTGAGAAAAAAAAGTCATGTTGAAACTTAACCATGCCCATTTGCTTCCTAATTGTCCATACAGTGGTGTTAAAGAGAAGTTACAATGGAAATTCTATGTTTCCAAATCCTTACTACTTATTGTTTGGTGCTTTAAGGTTTGTACACTGTCTAGTTTATTGAATTCTTACTAACCTAGAAGAATAGTACTCATCCAAATAAGGATTGTCTCAGGAAAATAATTAACACAGATCTACTGTTGCTTAGATAAGCTTCATACTGATATTTGATATGGAGCATATGAACATGACCCTGCTATATTGCCTCTACTTTTTCCAAGTTAGAGGAAAGTTAGGTGTGGTGGTATATGCCTGTAACCTTAACATTCTGGAAGTGGAGTTCCAGAGTTCAATGAGCTCAAGGCCAGCCTTGATTACATAGTGAGAAATGGATGTGTGTGTGTGTGTGTGTGTGTGTGTGTGTGTGTGTGTGTGTGGTGTATGTGGGAGAGAGACAGAGACAGAGAGCATGCACACAAGTACAGACAGAGGAGGAGGAAAGAGAAGAATAGCTGAGTATGATGCAAACTTGGGAGGTAGATGCAGGAGAATCAGGGGTTCAAAGTCAATCTTGGCTACACAAAGAGTGGAGACAGGCCTCAGCTTTAGAGGATCCTACCTGAAACAAGCCGAAATTAAAGGAGGCAAAGAAAATTTGTGACTGAATATCTTAGGTAATATTTCAAATATGTGGAATAATCCTGGAAATAGGTAAGCATAGGTATATGCAGACTGTTGAATGGTCAAACTTATGTGTAGCACTGGCTTTAAATGTTTGCCTGTCCTTCTACTGAACTATTTATCTTAAGTAAAGATCTTTTCCTCCAATTAATATATTTTTAGTTGAAGCTTCACCATAAATATATAATGCAGTTGCCAATTGTTCCTTCCTAGGCAAGACTAGTTTGTGCTCTAAGGCTGTTTGTTCCCCACATAATACAATACACTTTTACAAGTAAAATATTAAATAGACCTGGTGGCATAGGCCTGTATTCTTAGCTACTTAGAAGACTGAGGCAAAAGGATCTCAAGGTCAAGTCCTACTTGAGCTGAAAAATGAATTCAAACTAACCTAGGCAACTCAATGAGTAAAAGGAGGGCTGAGAATATAGTTCAATGGTAGAACACTTGGCTACCATGTACTGACTCCATTCCCCACTATGACAATAAAATAATAGATAAAAATTAATAATTGTGGTCTGTAATAAGAAGTTTCTGGCCTGTCTGGCCTATGGTCCAGACCCACAGACATGTAGCCCCACAGAAACACACAGACGCTTATATTAATTTTATACTGATTGACCTGTGGCTCAGACATATTGCTCACTAGCTCTTTCATCTGAACTCAATCTATTTCCATTAATCTGTTTAGCGATGTGGCTTGATACCTTCTCTCAGAGCAGCCTGGCTATCTCCTTCCCTCTGCATCTGCTGGTGTCTCTCTGGCTTCTCTCTGCTCTTCCTGTTTCCAGAGTTTTTTTAGTCTAGTAGCCCCACCAGCACTTCCTGTGTGCCTTCTGACCAATCAGCTTTTTATTAAAGCAGAAGGAGGGACAGATATTCACAATGTACCAGAACATAGTGCTACTTTAGTGGTCAATAATAGTATTTAAAATGAACTACTAGTAATTGTATATATTTGTGGTGTACAGCAAGATCATTCAGTACACATGTATAATATGTAATAATCAAGTTGAGGTGGCTTGTACTCTTATTTCTTTAAATTTTATAAAATTTTGATGAACACAAATAATTACATTTTTTGGACTGTATATTTCAATATATGCACATAATGTGTACTGATCAAATGAGTGTAGGTAATAATTTCCCACTCTCGGGCTGCTTTGTGTCTGTAGCCCATAAGTTCCTTTCTTGTTTTTAGTTCTAAACTACAGACTAAGTTGTTGTGAACTCTGCTCATTTCTCTGTACTGGACAAAAGAAAAACAGAGAAGCTATGTTTGTGTCTAGATTTTGTTCTGAAATTTTCCTAGTCTCTGAAATCCAAAAGTCTGTAGCGAGACTGTGAAGGGCTTTGAATATCGTAATGAAGATGTGAATGTGGCAGATAATAGCCACTGAAAATTGTGAGCTAGAGAGCAAGCTGTACTTCAGGAAGGTGACCCTGGCAAGTTCGCTAAATAGCTCGAAATAGGGAAAGAACAGAGGTGAGGAGGCCAAAGAGACTATTGTGCAGTTTGTGTATAAGGAAAAAAAAAACACTTTGAAGTGATTTTTGGCAATGATCCTAAAAAGAATAAGATGGATAGAAAATAGAGTTTGGGGGTACAGCCTAAATGACTGGTGCTTGATTGGATATAAGCAACAAGAAGAAGATGTTAGAGATGTTTCTTTTTGAGAGAGAGACAAGGTTTAAGTTGGCCTCAAACTCACTCTGTAGCTAAGACTGGCATTGAATTCCTGATTCTCCTGCCTCAACTTTCTAAGTGCTGGGATTATAGGCATGTATCACCACTCCTGGCTAAAGATTTCTTAGAGTCAGTGAAGAAACCTGGATAAATGGGAACATGGGAATCATTTGCTTTCTTTTTGTCACTTCCTGGGAGTTAAACTGATACTCCATGATAAAATGAAACATAAAAACTAAAAGATGACTTCTCCTGGGTGATAAGGTCACATAGGATTGATGCTACCTGTGTAGACAACAGTCAAGCCAGGGGCATAGACACTATTTTCAGTGTGCAGTGCTGGGGTACTCAGTTATTATCTTGTTTGCAGTGTGGGAATGCAGCCCCGTGTTGCACAAACTTGCAAATTTTCAACTGAAGCTGGAAATATTGAGTCTGTATTTTTAAAGATGTGAAATCTCTTAGAATACACAATGCCTTCAAAACCATTTGAACAGGGTAGGACAAAGCTTATGTGTAGATGATTTCAGTTCCTTTGAGCCCTGCTCTTGGTTGTGTTTCTTTATGTAACAGTTCAGACATTGAGAATTTGTGTCTGTACATTGTAGCTTGGATCATAAAATTAAATCAGTTACAGGTTTACAGAAAAATGGTGTGTTTCCAAGGTTACAGTAAATTATGCTTATTCTCAGTAGAACAATTAGAGGTAAAATGGCATATCTGAAAATTTCTTACCTTACAGTGAAACTGGTTTAAGCTTAGATGAGTAAGCCTCTCTGTCTCTCTCTGTCCCTGTCTTTCTTTCTTTCTTCTTCCTTTCTGTCTTTATCTCTGTGTGTAAACATCTGCACAGATATCCCCACCATTTACATTCATATAATAGATGGTTCCTATTTAACTACAAACTAGATTTATTTAAAAAGTTAATAATGGATTTTATATGCCAAATGTTTTCTTTTATCTTAGTGATAATTCACAGGGATTCCAACTTGACACCGGAAGAATGAGAAGAAACAGCTTACCATTTCTGAATCGCCATGCATTGGTAAGAAAATGCTTATTGTGGCATCCCTGTGTGAGATACACTTCTTGGTCTTCACCCGTGGCTCTCAGACTTGAGTGTGGAACATGCAGGGCTTGTTAAAACACAGCTACGTCTCACCTCTCAGAGTTTCTGACTCATAAGGTCTGGGATGGAGCCTGAGAATGTGCATTTGTACAAGTTCTGGCTTTGGAAAACAGCCTCTCTAAACATTACTAACAGAAAACAAACACATCCAATACAGTTCTTTGGATTATTTTGCTGCAGCTGCAACCGAATTAGTTTTGAAATCCCTGATGAATTCAACACGAAGATATGTTTTCATATGTAAAACCATCTCGTTTCTATTCCATTTTCAGCCCTTTTCAGTTAAAGTTTTATTTCACATCATCTGGAATTGTATTTAAAAATTCCTATTCATGGTCTTACCAGGCAATCTCTAAATTATAACTCTTTTTCTGCTAATTAAAGCTAGGAAAATAGGAAAGATTCCTATGGGTCAGTAAGTCAAAAGAATAAATGATTCATCACATAAAATGTTTTCGATGATGTAAACTGTTGTTCATACAACATTCAATGAACTATTTTAAGGATGCAACGGGCAGCATCGTGAGCTTTCACCCCGGGCTTGAATCACCTCCTTCCTAGTTTCACCAAATGCATAGCTTTGTCTCAAGGCTGAAATGGTGGGCGGGCGGGCGGCTTTTCAGTCTCCCACCATTGACTAATCTATGAGGGGCCTTTGTCATGCTAAGGAAGTTCCCATCTCCTCCTACCTGTTTGAATTGTAGGACTTTTTCTCTGTATCATTTGAAATAATTGTGTGTTCTTCCCCTTTGTTCTATTAATAGGATGTATTATGTGAATTTTCTTATGTTGAATCACCTTCGATTCCTGGGATAAATCTTTTGGCATTGGTTTACAGTTCTCTTGTGATATTTTTACTGGCTTGGGTATCTGGGTAATACTAGCCTCATAAAGCATTGGGAAGCTATCTCTATTGATCCTTCTTTCCTTACCCTAGATCCCTCACTCACCTTGTCCTAGAGGCCTGTTGGCCAGGGCAGGCAGATCTCACAGTCACCTATATCCTTGCGGTGCTAAGATTAGGAGTGTGGTTGAAGGGCAGTTTAAACTTGGGGCCCACATACATAGGGCCCCTTTCTTCCCGTTCTGTCTTAGAAGACCTGGCTCCATCTCCCCTTTGATTATCCCTACATCCTCTCATGTCCCCATCCTTCTCCCCATGCTCCTGTTCCCCTTTCCCGCCTCCCCTTTCCCAGTTCTTCCCTTCTCTTTGTCCTCTCTTTCTGTCCCATCCCCTTCTCTCTCTCTTCTCCTCCACTTCATCTCCCTTTTCC
>PVIH01010446.1:37868-75445 GCA_004025045.1 Sigmodon hispidus | reverse complement strand
AATAAGGATATACAGGGATGGAAAAAAAATTCAGAGGGAAAGATGAACACAAAGAAAATATAGGTGTAGCAATCTTATTTGTATTTCTACCCTTGATAAGCCATGCTTATCATTCTTATCCTCTGTATAGTTATTGTTAACTCTTCCACATTTTAAATTCTTTTTACTGTGTTTTTTTTTTGATAAATACAAAATAAAGTAGGAAAAAAAAAAAAGCAACTCACCATGTCACAGCATCTCTCAACATTCTGCATCACTAGACAGGTGTAGAGAGCTTGAAGTAGAGACATGGGAGGAGGCTTGCAGTGGAGGCATGCTCACGCTCACAGGTCACAGATACATGTAGAGAATGTCATGGGAAAGGAAAATTCCTTTGTGTCTGTGAAAACTGTAGACTTGGAGGAAGCTGGGGAAAACACTGCTGATTCATCTCTGGTGGCTAAAAGGCATGCACTCACAGCCAAGGGCTGCAGAGAATGCTGGCCATTGATGCTGTATTAGAACCCAGCTGCCATGGTGCCTTGTCCTTAGCTTCACCTTATTCCTGCCAGGAAGACTCCTTCCAGTCAATTGGAATACTCAGAGACCCCAGGGAGAGAAAGTGCACCAGTAACCTCATTCACTGAAGTTCTTTCCTCTCCTGGATGAATGTGAAGAAGACACAGGGTAGGAAAGTAAAGTGCCAGCATCATTGCCACAGCACACATGTATGTTTATGCTAGCTTTTGCTGCTGCAACAGATAGCCAACAGAAACGATTTAAAGGTGGCTCATGGCCTCAGAGTGCACTGTTGGCTGATCCCGCTTCTTCTGTAGCATAAGGAGGCAAAGCATCACAAAAAGAAGGGCCTAAGGATACTCACTTTATGGTGTCCAGGAAGGAGGAAAAGTCAAAGAATGAGGAGACGGGAGGAGAGAAAGGAAAACCCACATATTTCTAGGGCACATCTTAGTAGCTTCAGCTGACCCCCACATTCCATAGTACCTTCTAATAAACAAGTTATAATTGAGTCCATCAACAGACTAAAACAGTGATTGGATCTGAAGACTTAGGATCTAAAAACCTCTGAAAATATCCTTCCAGACATAACCTACAACTGGGCTTTGCTAAGCTCCTGGGATTGCTTCAATCCAATCATGCTGACAAGCACCACTTTTAATTTGGTTTTATGAACATGTATGTGTGTGTGTGTGCGTGTGTGCATGTGCGTGTGTGTGTGTGTGCACGTGTGTGCGTGTAGCTGCTTCTTTTATGTGTGTCACATGGATGCAGTGCCCACAGAAGTTAGAAGGTGTTAGATCCCTTAGATTTAGAGTTAAGGTGTTAAGAATTGAACCTGGGTTGTGATGGAATTTTCTCTGTATGCTGTAAATAAAGGACTGTTTTGGCCTATGTGGAGCACCGTAGAAGTGGGTGGAGAATCAGAGGATAGACAGGTAGAAAGGGGGTGGAGTTAAGAGAGACATGTAAGGAATCCAGGTGAGCTGCGGGCTGGGACACATGCAGACAGATTAATAGAAATGAGTTGATTTAAGATGAAAGAGCTAGCTAGTAATGTACCAAACAGTATGAAGTTAATATAAGTGTCTGATTCATTTCTTTGGGGGACAAAAGCCTCCACGGGCCAGGTTCCAAACCTCCGGCCCAAACGGGCCAGCGCAACCTTCTACAACACTGAGTCTTTTGTAAGAGTAACAGATGCTCTTAACTGCTGAGCCAATCATGCTGACTCGTTTAACCTGAACCACTCAGACCCTTAGCTCGTGCCTCACTGCCCAACTTTCCTGAAATCCAGGGTGTGCTGTTGCCTGGTGGGTTTTAGCTTTCAATCTCCAGTTCCTTCCCAGCTGTAGCAGATCAGGACAAGGATTGAGGACAGAAATAGACAGGAGGGATATTACCAAATTCCTTTACATAAATCAATTTCCATTTGCAGATACCACACTGTTGGTCCATGTATCTATCCCACCTACTTTGAAGTGATCTTGGCTTTATAAAATGCTACCTCTGTCTTCAGCCAACCAAGAGGATTCACTGATTGCTCACTTCTCATGTGACTTGTATTCAATACCAAAGGCTGAAAACCATTGGTCCTTTAAATAGAAAAAAAAAAAAAACCTAGGAGGAATCCAGGTAAAGATTCATTGCAGGCAGTCCTAGAAAAACAGGAAAGCATGGCAAAGGCAGCTGAGTGAGATGCAGGAAGGCTTCAGATATGGAAGGCATCCTCATCCAAAGTTAGAAAGCTGAAGTCTGTCTGGGTGATTGAAATGGTGAAGCCAAGGCATGATGATGCATACCTATAACTGCAACACTTGAGAGCCTGAAACAGGAGGATTGTGAATTTGAGGCCAGCCTAGGCTGAGTAATGAGACGCTGTCTTAAACAAAACGAAACAAAATGCAAAAGAAAGTTTTCTCTAGAGTAGCTAAAAACCTTCAGCTGTATCAGGCGAAGGCTGAATGCAGCCAGTGTGTACCCTTGGACTCTAGCAAGCCCAGGCGAAGGCTGGATGCAGCCAGTGTGTACCCTTGGACTCTAGCAAGCCCAGGCGAAGGCTGGAAGCAGCCGGTGTGTACCCTTGGACTCTAGCAAGCCCAGGCGAAGGCTGGATGCAGCCGGTGTGTACCCTTGGACTCTAGCAAGCCCAGGCGAAGGCTGGATGCAGCCGGTGTGTACCCTTGGACTCTAGCAAGCCCAGGCGAAGGCTGGATGCAGCCGGTGTGTACCCTTGGACTCTAGCAAGCCCAGTCTCCTCCCTTGCCTTGGCTAGCATGAGAGGCAGAGCTGGGAACCCAGTCTCTGCTCCCTGGACTTGAGCAACACAGAGAAGCTCTGGTCACTGGCATTTCTCTTTGCAAGTACGATCCATGTCCACTTTAGACCCTTGTCCTTGGACCTCCTTTCTGCCACACCACAGGGCCACCTGCTGTCATGAGGCACCATCATCCTGTATTCTAGGCCTGGAGCCTCTTGCCATTTCCCTAGACACTCCCCACTGTTTCTGCTCACACAGGCCTGTCCCCAGCAGGATGCTGCTGCCTGCCTGCCTGACAACTGTCAGCCCGAGGTGTGGACACCTTCTCCTTGGTGGCTTCCTCTTTTTCATTAGGTTTGACAATGCGTTTTTCTGAGATTAATAGTGCAGGGGGAGCCAAGATAGGAAGCTTTTAGTGGTGACAAACTGCCAGGCCCAGGTGACTTTAGATGGTATGTTACAGCGGGAGCAGACCCACTGCAGAGCCCCCATGCTGGGGGGGGGACACAGTGGTGCCTTGTCCCTGAAGTCTGGATCTAGCATAACCATCCCCATTGTTCTGGTCCTGCTCAGCATACAGACACACAGCTGAGTCCCCAGAGACCCCATCTCATCCTCAAGGCTTCAGGAGGCCATGGATAGCTGCTACCAAAGAGGTCGCATGAGAGGGTAGTCAGAGGCCATGGAAGTCCATTTCTAAGGTCAGCTCTCCACATTCATGGTGAGTATGCTTGTTCCCACTGCCTTGCCACTGCACTGTCCCAACTCAGAAATTCACATATAATAACAAGGGCTTCCATAGGACATAGTCAGACCACTGGATCCTATATCTATTGCTACCGTCATTGTACCCAGAACAGAAAACTCCATATTGCTACCTGTTTGTGCAGAAATGGAAAAGCCTTTGGGTACAATGAGAAAATTCAGAGGAAAAAAAATACACATCATCCATTATAAGAAATTGTACAGACAAACATAGCTACATGCACGAGGAACATACATACTCTTGTGTGAACACACATATCCACACTTACACATGTTCAGGTGCATGTGCATGTTTATGTTCACATAAATGCATTTACAAACATGTATATAGAATCACAAATGCAGGGGTGGGGTGTAAGCATCAGTGAAACAGTACACACGTCTATGCATTCTTGGCAACAGCCTCCGGTCCCATCTCAGTTCCATCTGCAAGTTTCTGGGCTAGAAGGATCCTTGAAATCATCTGATTCAGATTCTGTTGGGCCCAGAGAGGTGGCAGTGTATCTCTCAAGCCACACAGTCTTTTAGGTCTTGAGTTATCTTAAAATATAATCTTTCCCTAGGTAAAATTCACTTAAATTTGCAAGACAATAAGTATTTTCTATTTGTGCATTTTTTCTCAACCTGTGTCAACCTTCCAAGGGAGGGGCTGCAGTCAGTGTAAAGTGAGGCCCTATTGTAGATGAGTGAGAAATGCAGGCAAGGGTCGGATGCATTACTTACTTTAAAAGTAGTAAATGTAGGCCTTGCCTTCAGATTCCTGGCTTCTTACAGTCACTTGGAGCCAGCTTGCTCCACCCCCTCTTCTCCTGAGCCTGACCTGACTCAGTAGGAGTTCCTGGGAAGCCCCCACCACTTCGTTCTTTTGCATCCTAGAGAACAGGGCTGGACCTTCTGAGGGAAGCTGGTGAACTGAGGGGAGTAGCTTTCTTTCAGGAAAGTTTGCTTCATTGAATGAGCTCATATATAAGAACTTCTGTGTTTCAGTGTGTGTGTGTGTGTGTGTGAGAGAGAGAGAGAGAGAGAGAGAGAGAGAGAGAGAGAGAGAGAGAGAGAGATGTATATATGTATTTGTGTGGGTGCTCATGCCTGTGTGTGCCTAGAGGCCAGAGGTTGATGGTGGGTGTCTCTCTCCATCTCTCTCTCTACCTGATTGGTTTGCTTGTTTGTTTGAAACAAGGTCTCTCATTGAACCTGGAGGTCACTGATACAGCTAGACTGACTGCCTAGCCAATGAAGTCCGTGGATCCACCTGTGTCCATTTCCCTCCTCAGCACCGAGATCACAGATGTGTGCCACCATGTCTGGCTTTAATGTGATGCTGGGATCTGAACTCAGGTCCTCAGGCTTACACAGCAGACACTTTACTGACGGAATGACCTTGATGCTCTTTTGTTTGGTGTTTTTGAGACAGTGTCATCGTGTGTAACTTTGCCAACCTCAAATTCATCATCTTTCTTCCTTCGCCTCTTGATCACTGAGATCAGGATGTGTCACCATGTCTAGTTGCATTAGTTAATTTATTGTTTCTTTAGCCAAATGCCCTATGGAACCAAGTAAAGGAAGGGTTTATTTTAGCTCATGGCTTCAGAGAGATTTCTGTTTCTCATAGCATGACAGAGTGACTCTATCCCGGAGATGGGGGTGGGGGGGTGTTAATGGCAATAGGAGTGTTTGCTTGTTCCCGTGTAGTAGACTAGGAAGCAAAACAGACTGGAACAAAGACTAGGAGTAGCCTGAAAACTCCCACCTGGAGTGACCTCCTTCTGCCAGCCATGGGCACATTTCCTACGGGTTCCACAGTCCTTCAAAATAGTACCACAAGCTGGTGACAGTGTTAAAGCCAATAGTTACAGACCAGATCCAAACCATCATACTAGCACATGTACTTCTTTTTTAACACAGCATGCCTTTTATAAACATGTGTGAAAATATTATCTGAGAATTGTTTGAAGGTGCTCGGGAGAGTGAAGGCACAGATGGGCTCCTCTTCACAAAGTCGCTCATTGGCCACCTGTCGGATCTATCTCAGATACATCTGTCAAAGTGGATTAATCTATAGTAATTTGTTACAGTACTGCTAGGTTGTAGGCATGCAGCTGTTCACGGGAAATGTCTTCCCATTTAGTTACAGAAACTGTTGGGTGGAAAGATGAAAAGGGGTCAATAACATGCTTAGTGGGTAGGGGTAGGGGTGTTTCAATCACTGAGAGCCTCAGGGTGAAAGGGAGAGAGCCACGCCCACAGCTGTCCTCTGTCTTCCACGTGCATGTAACTGCAATAGTACACATATACACACACGTACACACACATGAACATACATAAATATTTAAAAATAAGAAAGAAGGAAAACTAGCCAACCATTGCAAAGACTTTTGAAGCAAAGGATGCTCTTATCTCTTTCTCTGCCTCTAAAATCCCAAAATCTAAAGTGTGATATGCCAACCTGAACCATTTATAACAGGTATTTGGCAGTGGAAATCATGGGGCCCTAGAGTGGATCTCTGTGACATTGGGATGTCCATGACATGCCAGGAGTTAAAGCCAACCTGATGACAGGATGTGAGCCCTGTCCCTTACCTATGAAAGGCTCCCGGTGACTATGAGTGAGCTCCTAACTCTTCATAATGCCCTGGAGGAGAGCAGTCACTCAGAAAGGCACGAACTCCATGACACCCAGGAGAGTGTCCACTCCATTCAGTCTTCTCAGAAAGCTGCAGGCTGGAAAAGCTACATTTACAAATTATGACAGAGTTCCCATAAAGTCCACATATTGAACCCAAATCTCCAACAAGATGATATTAACTGGTGAGAATTTGAAGAGATGGTTGGGTCACAAGAATAGGACCCTTCTAAGAGGAGTAACTGCTCCCACCAGAGACTCAAGAGATCAGAAGTTTCACCTACCAGGCAGGATGTAGTAAGACGCCAGGATCTTCTGTGGATCAGGAGCTAGACCCTTACTAGGCTCTGAGTCTGCCAAGTCTTTACCTTGATCATGAACCTAACCTAGAGTAATAAATTTCTATACTGGTACAGTGCTCCAAATAGACAAAGAGAGAAAAACCAATGGCCACTTGAGGCTAGAAGATGCATATGAAGTTTCTGACCTGGCCTAATCCCAAGATCTGGACCAACAGTCCCAAATAATCACACAAAGTCTTATATTAATTACATGTTGTTTGGCCTATGGCTCAGGCATATTACTAGCTAGCTCTTACTCTTAAACTAACCCATGATTCTTATCTTGTTTAGCCACACGGCTTGGTACCTTTTCTCAGAGCAGCAGTCTCATCTTCCTTCCCCTGTGTCTGCTGGCATCTCTGCCCTGCTCTTCCTCTTCTCAAAGTTTTCTTAGTCTGGTAGCCCTGCCCTTACTTCCTGTCTGCCTTCTGGCCAATCAGCATTTTATTCAATCAGTAGGAGGGACAAATATCTACAATGTACAAGAGTATAATCCCACAGCAAGGAGGGTACAGACCTGCTTTGGGCTTTTTTCAATGAGCCCATGGAAATGTCTGGAGTGAATAGACATTGGTTCTGCGTGATGATGGTGCTCAGGCATTGGGGTCAGGATGGGGTCCCTTCTTTCTGAGCACCAGGAAGAAGAGCCTAGAACAGAAAGATGTCTAGCGGGTTTGTAAACCTTTATGAGATTGCCTAGAATTTTCATTGTTCATTATACTCAGTATTTCCTAAAGACTATCAAAATAGTGGTAGAAATAACTCTAGAATAGTCTATCTTATTGGAGATTTATTTTTTCTTTTTTCCTTCCTTCCTTTTTTTTCTGGCCTTATATTTACAATCATCTTGCCTCAGACTCTCGTATGTTGATTTTATGGAGTATCGCTATATATATATACTCAATTGCTCTTGGAGATGCTTCTTTCTGTTTTGTATTTGGGATAGGCTCACCTGCAATATCTCTAGGATTCTCACAAATTTCTCAAAGAGTGTAGTGACTTAGACTAAGTGGACATCAGACCTCAAAGTGACCAGAAGAACTTGTGTGTGGTGTGGCACCTGATAGCTACCCAGTCTTAACTGAGATTCTTTATTTATATTTGAGTCTCAAATGACTCATCATGTCTGCTTTGGAGTCCTTGTATGAGACCAAGTAGAATAATGCAGGTAAATTGTCACAGAGAAGGCTCAAAATCCTAAGGGTCTAACTATTTGCTTACAATAATCTTCTAAGATATCTGGTTATTCTGTCATCTCAAGCTTTGCCTATCATATGAATATGTTCAAGTAGTGCTTTGTTGACATTGTTAGAAGTAGAGAAAGTAAGTACAGCATTCCTTGCTGTGGATTTTTTTTTATTAATGGTCAAATAGTAGCCAATACTGCCAACCCTTGTGGGGTTCTCTCTCTCTGTCTCTCTCTCTGTCTCTCTCTCTGTCTCTCTCTCTGTCTCTCTCTCTGTCTCTGTCTCTCTCTCTCTCTCTCTCTCTCTCTCTCTCTCTCTGTCTCTCTGTCTCTCTCTCTCCTTATTTCTACCACTGAGTGAGCATTGAGCATTATGGAAGAAAATGTACCAGGAATCAACCCTTTCCATTGTGAAACCGGAGTGTCTATGTCCAGACTCCCTGGGAATGAGCCCAGAGTGAAGAGGCAGTTCCAGCATTAAGGAGCCAGAGTGAGGTGGCACAGAAATCAATAATGTCTGCTCCTCCCCCCCACAAATGAGAGCACTGCCCCAACACACTGATCTCCCATTAATTCTGGCTGACCAACAAAGCGGAAGCTGCTGGCACGCCCAGGAATCCTGACCTCCAGCCCTTGGGGGGAAGAGCCCAACCTCCCCCCAGAGGTTAATGAGGCAGTTGTGTTTCTGGTTAAAGACAGAGCCGACAAGGCCACAGGGTTCATTCAAACGTTCAGAATACAGAACAGTTCACTAAAAAGGAAAAGCACACAGTGAAGGGAAGGCAGAAGAGAGAGGCTGAGATTGGACCTGCAGGACTACAGACCATTCGTGTTGCGGGGGCCGGAGAGTAGAGTTTCTTTTTATTCTTTAAATCCTTCTTTCAGACCTTCTCCTTGATCCCAGGCCTGATGGCATGCCCCTGAATCCCTACACCTGGGAGGCTGAGACCCAAGAATTACAAATTAAAGGCCAGCCTGGGTACCACATGAGATCCTGTCTCACACACGAAAATCCCCTCTCACTTCCGCAGTGCAAATGGTATCCTCTGTTAAGGTAGGACAAGTGGTCAGGCACACAGGTGAGGCCAGTCCCTAGGTCAGGTGGGTCAGATATTCCTGCCTCCAAAAGCACTGTCCCGTGGGGAAGGTGATGCTTGCCCATCTGCTCCATCTCCTATTAATCCACTTTTTATCAATGTGCTAAAGCATCAACTCAGAGAAGGAAGAATCAACATCCAGGGTCTTGCTTGGTTCAGGTTCAATTGGCTCTGCTGTTACAGGCAATAACACTTTTGGAGGAATGGGTTAAACTTTATGCATTTGTTTGGGTATTTCACTTATCAGGGTAGGCAGTATCTTTCAAAGGATAAAATTGAATGATAAAACTGCCTGTGTAAAATGTTATTGGAATTTTATGTAAAAAGCAAATCTTGGTGGTGGCGATGAAGCAAGATGGAGCTGTTGGACCTGCCTTCTGAACTCCTCGGTTTCCCCACCCTCACCCCATGGCTCCTTTGTCTGGGCTTCCGTCCTCATCATATTCTCTGGCCTATTTTAACAATGGCAGTAAGCGCCCATCTAGAACCCTTGAATATGTGGCAAAGGCACCCACTGTTCCTGCTGCTCACATGGGTGGCTCAGGGGTATGGGGAACAGGGTGGTCACTGGGGTCTTCTAGAAGTTAAGGTGGAGGAGGGCTGAGTGAAATTTGGCTTTTCCTGATTCTAAGAACATGCATCTCCCCCACCGAGCCTCACTGGAGACCTATGGGTATTTGTGACTGTGGACTATGGAGTGAGTCACCATCATCTTTTACCAGCAAGGCTTACTCTGTTTGCTCTAGTTTGTAAACTAGATGTTTGTAAACAACTTGAACTGTTTCTTTTGGCTCATGGTTTTGTTTTCATGGCCTACCCTGGGGCAGATATGAGGTAGGACATCATGGTGGCAGAAACAGGTGACAAACATCATCCATCTCACGGCAGGCAGGAAGCGGAGGGAAAGACGAGACACCCAGAGGACCTCCCTCCACTGGCCTACTTCCCCCAGCTACTTTCCGAAGCTTCCAGAGACCCCTCACATAGCACCACAGACTGAGGATCAATCCATTCAAAGCAAGGTGTTTCGTATGCAAACTCTAGCACCTTTGACTACATAGTCTCCTCTAAGGGACTTGGCTGGGAATAGCAATGATGGTGACCACTACCTTTTGAAGAAGCACAATCTCCTCCCAGTATCTACATAGGATTCATTCTTAGGATCTATTTTTAGCTATAATTATGTGTATCCACGTGTGTCTATGTGCAGGTATATGCATGTGAATGCAGATACCTTCCAAGGCCAGAAGAGAACATCCCACTGAAGCTGGAGTTAGAGAAAGAAGGTCATGAGCCGCCCAGAATAGATGATGGAATCAAACTTGAACTCTTTGCAAGAGCAGTATGTGTTCTTAATCAGTGAGCCATTTCTCCAATTTCCTACTTAGAATTATTTAAGTGTGTGTGTCGGTGTTGGGGGGGGTGCCTGCATCTTTGTCCTTGTGCTATTGTGCCTGGTATATGCAGAAAAATAAGGTGTCACATCTCCTGGAATTGGAGTTACAGATGATTGCAAGCTTCGGTATAGATGCTGGGAATGGAACCTGGGTCCTCTGAAGAGCAGCCAGTGCTTTTAGCCCCTGAACTATCTCTTCTGGCCCTACTTAGTTTCTTGTGGAAGTATTCATGCATTATCTCAGTCTCACATTCAGTAGCATTTATCATACCGCTGTTGGGTATCAAATGTCATGCCAGGCACTGGTGCAGATGGGGTCTCATGAGAGCCACACTTGTCGATGAAGAGGCTATGGAACAACAGAAGACATTCAGCACACCAAGAAAGCAGCAGGTCTGTGGAGTCTGAAGATCAGACAGGGCCCCTTGTAGTAAAACATGAGAAACAAATCCCTGTCATGGGTGAAAGGAGCATGTCTGTGTGCTAGAGGAGGCAGGTTGTATGGTAGGGAAATCCCAAGGGGAACAAATAGTATATGTCAAGTCTGTGTTCTGAGGAGATGTGGCTGGAAGACAGGTTTGCTTGTGTGACAGAGTTCTGACCCTGCCGTGCTTTGGCTGTGGGACATGCAAGAATGAGAAAAGAATAATTTCCAGGAGCTGTTCATAGGAACAGGACTGCAAGCCAGAGAGTGTGTGCTGCTCAGGGCTCCGTCACTGTGAGCAGATCTCAGGAGGAAAACAGCTTAGAAAGACAAAGCATTTACTTGGCTCATGGTCTCATGGGGTTCAATCTCTCCTGGATAACCCTGTACGTAGCTCACAGTTTCATGGGTCACTCCTTTATGGTGATCCTGTACTTGGTTCGTGGTTTTGTGGGGGGATCAGTCTCTCTTGGGTGATCCTGCAGTATTTAGGTTTTTTACAACACAGAAATATGGCAGAAGAGCACAGGGTAGGGTAACTGCATAGAGAGAAGAAAGAAACAAAGACTGAGAGAAGTCTGAAACAAGACACCTTCCAAAGGCCACTTCCCCAGCGAGCTAATTCCTCCAGTTGTTGAGAGCTGAAGGACACTGGCTTCAACCTCACGCCATGCTGCTTCTACTATGGGATCACAGCTGTGTCTCCCGATTTCCTATCCATCCTGCTTTCAGTACCACCCATATTCACAAGCCAGGCAACCGAGAGAAGTTTGGGAGAAGCAAAATAAAGAGGCCACATTTAAGAATATCAGGTGAGGCAGCAAAAAAAAAAAAAAAAAAAAAGGAAGATAAAGCATTGTATAGCCTTTATCTACTTCTAATCTGAGCTTTCAGTGGGGAAAGACTGGATAGACACACCTGTCTCCTAAGTGGCTCTCAGAACAGCTGAGCGAGGCACTCAGATATGCAAAGACCAATGGTACCACGGCATCAAGTGCCTGATAATCTGGACAAAGTGAGACTTCCATCATCCCAATGTCACCCAGTCATGAACCTGCTGGTGGTAGTTGGTCCTCATGGCCCTTACAGTCTAGAGGAAATGCAAATAAACAGATTACCTAAAACCGTGTAATGCGACCTCTAATGGGTCAAAGTTAGGGCTGCAAATTGGGCTCAGGGAAGGGGCATCTCATCCAGGTTTAGGGGCGAGGGATGTTTTCCTGGAGGTAGATGGATGTCTCTTTGCTTGAAAGGAGGGTAGAGAGTGGCCAGGAGAAGAGAAGCCAGAAGAAGCTGTAGCCAGTTTCAGAGGTATGTTGAGGACAATTCATATAAGGGGTTCATCACAAAACTGGTAAACACTCAAAGGGCACAGAACATTTTGAAGTTAATGTGGTGGGAACCAGGGGCATGATACGAACTCCCAAAATCTTAGTGACAAAACAGAATGGGAAACAGCCAAGTGGGTACTACCAATTCGAGCTGAGGACACAATTGTGCAAATGAGGGGCTAGAAAGATGTCTCCGCAGTTAAAAGGACTTGTTGCTTTTGTAGAGGACCTGAGTTCAAATCTCAGCACCCTCGTGGTGGCTCAGAACTATCTTAACTCAGTTCTAAAAGAATGTCTTTGGGGGGTTGGAAAGATGGATCGGAGGCTAAGAGCACTGGCTGTTCTTCCAGAAGATCTGGATTCCATTCTCAGCATCCACACTGTGGTTCACAATTGTCTTTATCTCCATTTCCAAAGGATTCAATACAGTCTTCTGACCTCTGAGGTTATCAAGCATGCACATGGCACACATACATACATTCAGGCAAAACTCTCATACACATAAAATAAATAAATCTGAAATACAATAATCTAAGGAGCACTTCATTGAGACACATTGCAGATTTTCTGGTGGCAACCTTCTTTCTGACTTTTGATTTTCATGGGTAGGAGCTTCCTGGACAAGATGGAGGAGTGTGGTGAGCATATCGATGTGGGGAGTGGTGGGTGACTTGAAATCAGGAAGGTGATACAGTGTGGAAAGGTGAAGGAGCTCTGGATTCTTAGAGATTCCTGCCTCAGGTGGACTGCTGTGTGAGACACACAGCTGAGCCTAAACTCAGACCCCAGACTCACAGCAAGGCACAATCTTTACTCTTTTTCCGAAGTCCATTGTTGTTCTTTTTTGAACATGAAATAGTTATAGATGGAGTGCAGTGTGATATTGTCGTAGACAATAAAACTGATCAAATCAGAGCAACTAGCATTTTTTTCTTATGTTGACTTTCCCCTTGTTCCTAATAAAATGGTTTACTGGGAACTGTAGTCAGGTCCAAGCTGGTGCAGAGTGTACAGAGCCTAACCCTGCCTTAGGTTCTATTTTCTTACCTATCTCCTCTTCCTGTTTAGCACAAGCTAGGCTGTATGTCCTATGGCAGCCTCTGAGTGCTGGGATTACAGGCATGTGTCAGTCAGCTCAGCTCACATCAATCTTTTCAGTTTCTACATATGAGAGAAAGCATTTGTCTTTGTCTTTCTATAGCTGCCTTACAATTTCCTCTAGCTCCATCCATTTTGTTGCAAATAATTGGATTTCACTTTTTTTGAAGCTGAATTGGTAATATACATATTTTTTTCTTTATAAAAAAATCACCTGTCACAGAGACATAGGCTGACACAGCTGGCCAGGACTCAAGTGTCCTTCTCTTTTTTCAGGACTATTTATTTTTTAATTTTGATTTCAAGATTTGTTACTTTTATTGTATGTGTATGAAAATTTTGCCTGCTTGTATTTCTGTGCACCACGTGTATGCCTGGTGCCCTCAGAGGTCAGAAGAGGATGTTGGATTTCCTGAAACTGGAGCTACAAATGCTTATGAGCCACCATGTGGGTGCTGTGAACTGCATCTGAATCCTCTACAAAAGTAACAAAGACTCTTAACTGAAGAGCAATCTCTTTAGCCCCAAGTCAGTTTTTTAAGAATTTCAAACATGAGTAGACTGCATTTGCATCATTTCCACCCTTCCCCCAAATGTCAAACACTTAGGGTTAGAGAAGACAGATTCTCCAACCCTCAATATTCATTCATTGTCCAAAGTTCTTTACCTATGGGTGGAGCTTTTTGAAGTTGTCCCTCATCTGCCTTGACATATCAGCTGGTCTGGTCAGTGTGCAGGTCTTGTACAGCTTTCTTGTCACACTGTCTCACAGCCTGCATCTTGAGCCCTCGGGTTCTTACAATCCCCCAATCTATTCTCTCACAGCCTTAGATGTAGGGGTCCTGTTTTAGGTGTTCCCGTCAGTAAAGGACTCCCTAGAGTCACAGTTGTGTGGTTCACTGTAGTAACTTACACCTGTCTGCTGCTCAAAGAAGCTTCCTTGATAAGAGTGATTGCTGCACTTATCTGTGGGTAGAAGGCTGAATATTCAGCAAGCAACTGAAAGGTATATTGACTCAGGAAAATGGCAGTAGTAGGTTCTCGGCTAGGATCTATATCTTTAGTGAGAATTTGAGATACACTAAGACAAGGTTCCATTGGAAACTACAGGCTTCCATGTTACAGCATTTGGGTAGACCTCTGGGATTTTCATGTGTTCGAAGGGTCTAAGAGGCAAAATAATTGAGTTTCAAATCTAAGAGGTTTTTTTTTTTTTGATAAAATTAACGTGATACTTCTTACCACTGGAGTTTGAATAATCAGATGCTCATATACTATGTTTCATTATGGAAACATGACAGGCATAGAAAAATAGAAATAAGAGGTATTATTTATGTGCCCAGAAAATTCCCAACCCTGATGACTGGAAACTTTGGTAAGCCACTTGCTTCCACTATTACAACCGTGTTTGTAATTGGTGAGTACGTGTGTGTGTGTGTGTGTGTGTGTGTGTGTGTGTGACATTGCTGTGATGGGGACTGTCTTCTGAGAATGCTTTCATCTATCTTGAAGGCTTGGTCCCTGAGCTGATAGTGTTATAGAGATATAGCAATTGATCCTGAAGAGGTGTTTAGATCCTGAGGGTACAAACTCCATTCAAAAGTCCCAGCCGTTGATGCATGTATTACTGAGTGGGTCTGTGTGGGTTAATTTGATGCCTGCCTCCTGGTTCCTGCCTTGAGTTTCTGCCCTGACTTCACTCAGTGATGAAATGTGTGGCCTGAAATAAACCATTTCTCCCTAACTTGCTTTTTTTTTATTATTTATTTATTTGCCTTGGTGTTTTGCCTGGAACTACAGACAGTTGTTAGCTGCCATGTGGGTGCTGGGAATCGAACCCGGGTCCTCTGGAAGAGCAGACGGTGCTCTTAACCGCTGAGCCATCTCTCCAGCCCCCCCCAACTTGCTTTTAATCATGGTGTTTATCACAGCAATAGAAACTGTAACTTGGACAGGGTTATTTGCAGATGGGCCCTTGATGGAGGAGAACTATACATGTGCCTTGCCCTTGACCAGTCCCCACACCGTCATCTGTCTATCTATCCATCCATCTATCTATCTATCTATCTATCTATCTATCATCTGTTGTCTACCTATCTATTTATCTATCTACCTACCTACCTATCTATCTATCTACCTACCTATCTATCTACCTACCTATCTGTCTATCTCCTTTTGGATTTTTTTTATGTATCTCCTCTAAGGGTTTTGTGTTAGGATTTTTTTAGATTTAGCATATTCTCTAACTATTTTCTCTATTGTGTCTTCAACACCTGAGATTCTCTCTCCTACCACGTGTCTTGCATCTGTAGTTTCTGTTTGCTCAACCAGATTTCCCATTTCCAGGATTCCCTCCACTCGCATTTTCTTTATTGATTCTACTTCTGTTTTCAAGTCTTGAACAGTTTCCTTCATATATGTGTGGGGGATGTAGGAGTAGTACGTTTCTGGTTCAGCTTTCCGGCCTTGCCCTGAAATTTGGACCCACTCACAGCCCCACTGCCGCTTAGCACCAAATAATCACACAAAAGCTTATATCAGTTTTATGCTGATAGATCTAGGGCCCAGGCATATTGCTAGCTAGCATCGTGTTCAGCCATGCAGCCTGGTACCTTTTTTCAAAGCAGTGTACTTGTCCTCTGCATCTGCTGGGTTCTCTCCAGTGTCTCTGCTCTGTTCTTCCTGTTCCCAGAGTTTTAACTTCCTTCATATGTTTTGTGTGTGTGTGTCTGTGTGTGTGTGTTGAGTTTCTTTTTTTCTCTCTTAGGAATTTACCAATTTATTCCAATTTTTGTTTGTCTTTTTCTCAATTTTTTTAAAGGGATTTATTTCATTTTCTCTTTAAAGAAGTCTATCATCTTTGTAAGGCCATTTTAAGGTTATTTTCTTGGGATTGAGCTGTTTTTGTGTCTTGCTGTTGCAGGATAGCTGGCATCTGGTAATGCCATATTGCCCTTTCTTCTGTTGACTGTGTTCTTACACTGGCATTTACGCATCTGTGGTTCCTAGATCCTGTCTGGCCTCTGGTAAATCCAGAGACTTCTTCCAAAGTAGTTGACCAGAGTATGGGATGGGAGTGTAGTCTAGGGTTGGTTGTTGGACAGCCTGAAGGGGTCAACTGGACGATGGGTAGTGTCTTTGCTGGGATTCCCTTCATTGCTTGGAAACATGGGGTTAAAGCAAAAACACAGAGCTGTAAATTTATACACGGTTTTGTGGAAATTGGAATTATGTATGAAAAGCCTTAAGATTTCTCATTACTTCAGCTCACTAATCCATGTCTGCTGCTTTCACCTCAGCACGTGATCAGAGGTAACCACCGAGATTTATGCACAGGGATATTCATCATAAACGTTATTTATAATGGTGAAAAATTGGAAATAACCTAATGTCCATTCGTCAGGGATTGGTTAAGTAGACTATTATGCAGTCATTAGAATTTTGAAAACTGCATAACAATGTTGAAAAATGACTTCTCCATTTCCATAAGCATCTACTATTTCTTCTGCAAAAAGTGTGTGTGTGCGGAAGTTAGGAAGTGAGGTTTTCCCTGTTCTCCTGTTTGCCTTTGCACAGCTCTGACGAAAATACCTGACGGAGGCCTCAAAGGGAAAGGAAGGTCACTTGTTTTGGCTCACAGGCTTGGACATTTCAGCCTACAGTTTTTGTTGCTGTTGATCCTGGGTATAGGCTAAAAAAGATGGCAGGAGTGTATGGAGGAAGAGACTCTTTACCTTTAAGCTGAGAGGAAGCAGAAAGACACACAGAGAGAATATACCTCTATTGGATGGTTTTCTCCTTTTGTTGACTATTTCATATAGTCTATGGGACACTACTGATATCTAGTGCATCTCTTCCATAGAATGCTCTCTCTTTCTCTCTCTCTCTCTGTCTGTCTGTCTGTCTGTCTCTCTCCCTCCCTCTCTCTCTTCCTCTCTCACACACACACACAAACACAGAGAGAGGAGGGGGGAGGGAGAGACTTGCCTAATCTCCCAGAACCTCCTCCACCCTAAAGACCTACCATTCAACCTCCATCCTCGGAGATGCCCTTTGTCTCTACTGCCCTTGAGAGCTAATGTTTCACATGTCAAGTTTGGGCATCTTTGCAAAGCAGTATTTGTGTCCCATTCAATCAAAGGTCAAATTCTGTGCTGTGTGTGGAGTAAGCAGAAGTCATATGGTGTACATCCTAACAGACCCCTCTTTTCTACAGTACCCTGCTCATTGTCAGGTGAGCTATACCTCCCTCTGCTTCTAGATTCAATCAAATGATGGCTCTGTATCTTATAGGGATAAGAGACTCTTGCAATAGTTTAATTCACAGAAGACACTCAATTGAATAATTTTTAAAAACCAGTCTCATAAAGCCATTAGCCTAACAGTTACCTTTTCCTTGCTGTGAACAAAACACCTGATGGAAACAGCTTAGTTTGAGAGGGATTTATTTTGATTCCATTTAGTGAGCAAGGAATCTGGGGCAGCCTAAATGACTTCATCCAGTGACCCAGGTTTGCACTTCTTCACATCTCAGTGACTCAAGAAAGTGAGAGGCTAGGAAGGAGCCTGGACTAAAGCCTTCAAGTTCTACCTCTCCAGTTACTCATCTTTTCCAGCTAGGACCCACCTCCTAAGGATCTATACCCTCCCCAAGCGGCACCACCAGGTTGTTGCTAAGGACTCAACACATGAGCAAGGCCCATTTCACCATCAACTCATGAAACATTCCAACCTGTTCTGAGAGCATGACTACTTCTGTTCATGAGCCTCTCCCTTGAAGTGGGGTTGTGGTCCAGCAGGAAGACTGACTGGGAAGCTGTCTTCTTGCTCATCTCCTTCCACTTCTCGATTGATGCTTCTTGCTCATGCTCAGTCTGATCAAGGGAGAGAGATCTGGGGATACAGTGATCTTTCCACTATCTGGAAGACACTTTAAGTTGACAATGGCTTTGGGAAATTCTGTTGTGAAAAACGTGTGTATGAAGCTGGAGATCAGCTTCAGGCTGGCTGGTCCTGAAGGTCCATCCTTCAAGACCCTCTATGGATTTGCTATACCCCAAAGATAAGTGGCTTCTCCTGCATGGCTCATTGGAAGCCTTCCCTGCCAATCAACAGGCCTAGATCAGTTTACCAAACTCTGTTTCTGCTGCCAGGCCAGCCAGCCTGGGCTTTTTCATGGAGAAGCATCTTTGAGCAGAAATGCTGTCCAGGATGTGAGGCACTTGCCTACCTTCAGGCGATCCTGTATATGCATTTCTCGCCTATGTAAAGGCATAGTCAAAAGAGAGTTATTTGCCATTGTCAAGGTTTTGCAATTAAATCTTTTACATGGATCTTTCTGTGATCTGTATTCTCTCAGCCTTTTAAAAGACTCAGTGTGATTATGAAGGGATCAGGAGGTATATGGCCAATTTTCAGGTACTTCATCTGAAAATTAAAATGCCTGTTAGGTAATGCATGTTAGGAAGTATAGCACCTTTCTGCATGACAGGAAGTACACCACCAAACTGTCTTTGTGCCTCATGTAACTTAGAGAAAGAAAAGACCTATTTTATGTTTTCAGCTATCAAAGATTGAATCTAGTGGCTTCTGCATGTTAGGCAAGCAGTTCTATCTCTGAGTCATTCTTCTAGCTGCTAATTGACAGATTCTATGCAAGGGCCCTACCATTGAGCCACACCCCAGCCCCTCACTGGGGGATTCTAGGCAGGGGCTCTACCACTAAGCCCCACCCCAGCCCCTCACTGGGGGATTCTAGGCAGGGGCTCTACCACTGAGCCACACCCCAGCCCCTCACTGGGGGATTCTAGGCAGGGGCTCTACCACTGAGCCACACCCCAGCCCCTCACTGGGGGATTCTAGGCAGGGGCTCTACCACTGAGCCACACCCCAGCCCCTCACTGGGGGATTCTAGGCAGGGGCACTACCACTGAGCCACACCCCAGCCCCTCACTGGGGGATTCTAGGCAGGGGCTCTACCACTGAGTCACACCCCAGCCCCTCACTGGGGGATTCTAGGCAGGGGCTCTACCACTGAGTCACACCCCAGCCCCTCACTGGGGGATTCTAGGCAGGGGTTCAATAGATCTATAGTCTCTGCCATCTTCTGATTCTTAATTTTGAGATAGTACCTAACTGAATTACTCCATCTGCTCTTCATTCTATAGCCTAAAGATGTCTTAAAATTGTGATTCTCTTGCCTCAAGCCTTTGGGTAGCTATAGCAACAGGCTTATGCCACCATATATAGTGGGAAATCCATTTTGACAGCCTGGTCTAGCTTTTCTCTGCCCTTTCCTCAAATCTAAAGTTTTTCTCACACAATGCTTGAACCCCTTTCACACTGTCTTCATTCTTGCTCCTCCCAGCCCTGTTTTGCAGGGCTGCCCTGGACTACAGCACCAGAGTCCCAGAAATTGTTTTTTTTTTTTTCTGCTTTTCTCTCTCAGATCATCCCTCCATTGCCAATTGTGCCTCAACAGGTAAATCAGTTAAAGCCTCCCAAACTGGATGTTCATCACCATCATGTAAGAAGTAACACATTATACAGAGGCTGACACAAAATATGTCCTCAGAGAATGCATGCCAAGCCATACTTCTTTCCTTCAGGATTAAACTTTAGAAGCAGCACTGATGGGACTAGATTATGGAAGGTCAAAGTTACCAAGGAGCAAGGTAGATTCAGATGGTTTGAGGTGAGACTAATAGCCATGAACATGTTGAAGAAAATATTTCAGTATTCTGAACTGTCCAGATAACTCAAAGGGGCAAAGACCCATCAGGGCAGAGCCCGTTGATAAGGTTAATCAAAAGGCTCAGATTATGGGACATTACGCAGACAAATGAAGTGTGGTGGTTAGAAAGGGTGGCAATGGCTTCTCGAAGAAGCAGACCACGCATGTCGAGATTAATGTCTCCTGACCATGGAATCTATTCAGGGCCCTTATGTTATGTTTCTCCATCCCCATTCATCTTGACTGCCCACATAGAGACAGAGGAAAGCCAGAGCTAGTTGGTTGCACAAAATCAGGAAACCTCTGAAAAAACCCTTGAGCCCTTCAGCTACTGGCTGTTACTTGAGCTAGAACATAAAATGTAATAGTTACCTTGACTGGTTAATTGGTAAAGAATTTTTTAAAAATTCTAGTGTTTGCTTTTTTTTCTATGTCCTAGTTAGGGAGTAGCATTAAAATGCTATGTCAAAGAATAAGAACTATGCATCTTGTGAAACCCACAAAGAACCAATAAAAAAGTTTTTTTAAGAATAAGGAGGGGGCTGGAGAGATGGCTCAGAGGTTAAGAGCACTGACTGCTCTTCCAGACGACCTGAGTTCAATTCCCAGCAATCACATGGTAGCTTACAACCATCTATAATGAGGTCTGGTACCCACTTCTGTACACTGTATAATAAATAAATAAATAAATAAATAAATAAATAAATAAATAAATAAATCTTAAACAAAAAAGGGGGGCTGGAGAAATGGCTCAGCGGTTAAGAGCACTGACTGTTCTTCCAGAGGACCGGGGTTCAATTCCCAGCACCCACATGGCAGCTCACAACTATCTGTAGTTCCAGTTCCAGGCAAACACCAAGACAAATAAATAAATAAATAAATAAATAAATAAATAAATAAATAAAGTTTTAAAAAAGGAATAAGGGGTATATTTGTATACAGAACAATAATTCTACCATCAAGAGTATAAAGGAAATGACAGGTCAGGAGTGGGTGTTAATCCCACCTGTATGTAGGCACTATAGAGGCGGCTGTGAAATTCCTCCATCGACTACATTTTGATAGCTGTCTACCTAGAAGGAAGTAAAGACACTTCTTTCAATGCTGACATTCACAGCTCATGTTTCACTGTTACTCTTGGCATCATGTGATGCTCAGGGTTCATTGTCAGCCTCCCTAGATTTAGAACCATCACAGAAGCACAATCCTGTGTACTTTTGTAAGGTTGTTTCCAGAAGGGTTTCATAGAGCATGGAAGACCCAGTCTGAAAGTGCAGGAATGACTCAAAAAGAGGAGGTGATCTGAGCACCATCGCTCATCTCTTTGCCCCTGACTCTAGCAGCAATGTCCCCAGATGCCTCGAGTTCTTGCCACCACCACAATGGATGCATCATTAAATTATAAGCTCTAATAAATTCTTCTTGTTTTAAGTGGCTCTTCCCCTGCCTTTGTTTGTATTTGGTGGTTTACTATATGTACCTTCACCACCCATCCCTTTCTCTCAAGAACTTCTTGTCTGGTGAAACCCTCTTCCCAGTAAGGCCACTCCTACTTCCATGTTCACTCTTTGTATATGATCCACATCTATGTTCATTGCAGCTCTAGATACAGGAGTAAGCCTAGATGCCTATCAGTGGATAAACAGACTATGAAAATATGGAACCTATGTTACTTTTGCAGGGTATTTTGACACAGCAATGTAAAAAGCAACTCTTGGTGTATCTTGTGTGAGGGACCATGAAAGAATCTGCAAGGTGAGGAGTAGGTCTCCTGGGCATGAGGACAGGCTTGCATACACCATAGTGAATGGGTAGGTACAGTGGCTCACACCTGTCATCTCACACTTTGGAGGCTGAGACAGGTGGATTGTCACAAGTTCAACATCACCATGGACTACATAGTGAGGTGCATGCAGCCCTGATCTACAGTGTGAGACCTTGTCTTAGAAGGAAAGAAAGTGAGAGAAAGACATAGAGGAATGTGCCAAATAAATGCCCAGTGTATCAGTGCGGACACTCACAGGTAACCCAGTTAAACTATTTTCTGAGGTCTTTTACAGACATGTTGTGTAATTTTTCTTGGGGATATTCTTTCTACTCATCACAGTCAGAAAGTACAACCAAAAAAATCAGAGACATAGTTCTGCCCAAGACCACTTTGAAGAAGCAGGAAGTTTGTTGGAGTTACTTATAGAAGCACAGAGAGACTCTTGGGCAGCCTCATCTCTGCAGAGAGTACAGAGTGTGGGCAGACACACCACCAAGGATGGATTCACTCTATTTATAACATGGGAAGAAGCCTCAAGACTCTTACTAAGTTTCTGTTGAGTTTCCTAAGCCTTCCTCTTCAATCTAAGGAAACAACTATACGAGATGGATTAAAACTACCTTCTTTTGTCTTTAGCATCAAGCCCAGGAGAGATAGTGACAACATTGGTGCAGAAGCTCAGAGTATCATTATCCACCACGAAGAGGGTCCTTATGGGTAGAATGTAACTACTCAGGCTCTAGAGCTATAAATAACCCCAAAGTCTGCCGCTTGGAATGGGAGTCTTGCTGTGTTCCCATGCACCTGGAAATGGACTGCTTCTATTTGAGAAGAAGTCAGTGTGGAAGACATGAAACGTGGTTTGTGGAGGTGGATGACTACCTCAAGATCCAGTAGAAATAAGCCCCCCCCCCACACACACACATACACACACACACACACACACACACACACTGCCAGAAGGAAGCCAATTCAGTTGATCTCCTGGCTTCAGCTGGAGGGAAGGCCTGCTTGCTCTGGTCTCCTCTAGATATCTCACTGCAGTCAGGGAGAGCTCTGTGGTAGCTCAGGCTGCTCCCTAGCAAGAATCTGTGCTGCCCCTGCTTCACCTGTAACCACACATCTAGGGTGTGAGAATTTCTCACTAACACCTCAGAAGTGACAGGTTTGTCTCTGATGTCTTCAGAAGGTACCATGTCACAAAGACACTACATTTTCTTTGCCTATCAATCTATGTATAGGGAACAGAGTTGACCTACTATCTTGACTGCTGTCACAGAATGGAGATGACTCTGGTTCACTGATTTGAACGCAGACACTAGAGAAAGAGTACTCTATTCCACTCTCGATCCATACTCCATCTCTGTTCCATCTCTGATTCATCCATGCTCCATCCATGCTCCATCCATGCTCCACCCATGCTCCATCCATGTTCCATCTATGCTCCATCCATGCTCCATACATTCTATCTATAATTTTCCAGTGCTGGCTGTAGGAAGGACATTTTGCTGCATTTTTAAAATGCCTCAACCAAGCACAGTGACACAATTGTGCACAGAAGTCTCTGAAAAACACACAAATCCCATTATATCTTTGATTATAGCTTTTTTGCTTAGTCTTCTTGTGGTCACCTTATCCTTTGTTTAGATTTCTCTATGTTGAAGCCCCAATGTTGGGGAGGCTAGGGCAGGAGTGCCATAAGTTCAAGGCCAGACCAAAGAGATGTGGTCAGTATTAGAGTATATAAAAGCCTACAGTTTTCTTGTCCCTTCTTCTCACCTCAAGCTTAGGTACTAGCCAGCTTCCTCCTCAGCCTGTGTCTATATGTACAGGTTTTATATTATGACTCTCCATTATGTAAAGGGGTTGAATTTTTGCAGACAAATCATTGCTGTGTGAACCAAACTGGCCAGCTTCACCCCCACATATTTTTCAAGATTTTTTTCCCCATTCATTGTTTCTGTATGACTCTTATCAAATTTGTTCCTGAGCATTGTTTGTTTGGGAGTGATTTCATAATGAGAATCTTTTTATTATATTTATCAGCTGGTTGTCACTAGTAAAATAGTAAGTATACTTCATTCACGGTGCTCATACTGGGTTCTATTATCAATTCCAGTGAGTTTTTTTTCTTGATTTTCTTGGGTTTTCAGGCATTCAGTTATATTACAAGCAAAAGAACTATAGAATATAGTCTCTCGATATTTTCATTTGCTTTTGGATACTGGGGACTGAACAAAGGTTTTCACGAATGTTAGGTATATACTCTGCCATGAGCTAAACTCCTCAACATACTCTAAAGTTTATTTTTGCAGTAAGTGACGGAGACAGGCAGACAGTGAGAAGCTCCCTAGCTTCCTCAATTCTTCTGAATCATTAAAGAAAAATACAGTCAGGCAAACTTAGCATTCACCCATGACTCCATCACTAGGAAAGCCGGTGTGGGAAGCCATCTTGGGCTAACATTGAAACCCTGACTCAGAAAAAATTCAATCCTAAGAACAAAAGGAATCAGCAATGGAAGTCTCCTTTCCCTGGTGGGTTGATACCCCTGCCCATGCTGCCCTGGAGTCCCAGCTCTTCACATAGCTCTGTTGCAGGGGGTCTTATTATGTAGCCCTGGCTGGCCTGGAGCTCTCTATAGGGCAGGGTTGCCTTCAAACACACACTACTCTTCTTAGAAGCCTTTGGTTTATGTGAGGTTTTTTTCCTACATTGTCCCAAGCCAATTTCAATGTGTCTTCTTTGAAGATGTTCGATGTTATGCGGTTTCCATTTTTAGCAGAGTCATGCATAGAAGTCTCTGGAAAGTCTACAAACTCCTTCCATATCTTTGATTATATCTTTGTTCTCAGCCTTATTTTGGTCTCCCCATTCCTTGATTAGATTTCTTAGTTTTGAATATTTTATTCATCATTTCAGGGAACCCGACCTCATTTATTTAGCAATTCTGCTGACTGCATATTTATGCTTGTTATTTCTGCTAATTCCCTCCTCTTGCTTTATTTTTTTAATACTTTTGCTGATTTTTTGAGTTTAATGGTCAGAGTACATGTTCTTAATATTGTCTTGCTTATTAAGAGAAGCAGTGGAGAGTATTATTCTAATAATAAGTACAGCTTTGGCCGCAGCCCATGAATCTCTTCCTGTGCCATTGTCTCCTTATTTTTCACATAGTCTGTGTTTCTTGTTGTATTCCGTCTTTTACTGAGTTATGTAGAAATGTGTTCATTAAATTTCAAGTAGTTTCTCATTTAATATTACTTATACATGGTTTGTTTGCATGACAATCAGATAATATGGCCATTAAAACATTTTAAAGAGTTTATTCATATATTTTAGGAGTCTAATAGAATTATTGTCATAAACATCCCATGGGGAGCAGTGGAAAACCGAAGCATTAGCATGGCAGAATTGGATGCAATCTTATGAAATCAACTTTACAAACAGACTTTTCTGACATTGATATATGAGGTGAGCGAAGAGTTAAATGGGGGCACAAAACCAGCAAAAATGTATGACTGACTACAAGCTACCACTGAAACTGTGACTCTGCACTCACTGTTGTATTTCTCATGATACAATGTTATTTTTAGAATAAAAACAGTGCTGATAATCATGCCTGACATAGACAAAGCACAGGTATTGCACCCACTGTGCGCCTAGTACTATGCATGCTGCCCAACCTTTTTTTTTTTACTTCAGCAATGGCATAAGGGTTTCCTGCAGTGCACAGAAGAAATGGAGCATCCACTAAGGCTGTGCCGGGAAGAGAAATAGGTCAACAAAGATGGAAACTTACTTAGTTCTTCATTGACTCAGAGTTGTGTGAGTAAGGCGTAAGCCTTACTTTGCATGCTATGTGTTACTTTACATTATACACCTCAGTTGCTTCTTCTAAAAGAAACGCAACTTATCTAACTTTATTTTATGTGCATGAATGTATCAGGTGCCCTGGAACTGGAGTTACAGATGGCTATGAACTGCCATCTGAGTGCTGGGGATTGAACCTGGGTCTTCTGGAAGGACAGCCAGTGCTCTTAACTGCTGAGCCATCTCTCAAGCCCCAGTTGCTTCTTCTTACTCCTCTCTGCCCCTGTCTTCTTTTCTCTTCCCCTCCTCCTTCTTTGAGACTAGATCTTACTGTGTAGTCAAGGCTAATGTGGAACTCTACGCACCCCAGGCTAGCATCAGGCTCACAGAGATCTGCCCCTCTATGCCCACCAAATGCTGAAGTTAAAGTCCAGCCCTGGCAAAGACATCAGCTTCCTCTTTTCATCTTGTTATCCTCCACACAGAGGCCTGCCCTTCACACTGGACAAATTCAGATGCAAAACTTTGAAGCATCAGCTATCCTGCCTATTGTATCTAACAAGGGACACAAGGGAGTTTCAGACCATTCTAGGGATTCGCTACCCTGTCCTTTGAAGCTAGGAAACCCGATTTTCAAGGCCTGAGTGACAAGGGCACATCTGCCAGGCCTCCAACCTCTGTTGGCACTGGCTTCCTCTGCCCATGCTCTGACCTCCGGAATAGCAGTTACCATATCTTCACAAAGGCTTTCAGTCTCTTTCTTGGTGCCTGCCATGTTCAGTTTGGTGAGCTCATAGAAAAGGGAAGACTATGTGATACCTATTATCTCTGAGGTATCTTTGTGCAGAAAAAGGCCTATTTTCATAGGACAATAGAAAGAATAATACATGGACATATAAACACAGAAACACATAGACACAAAAATTTCCAACATAGCAGCTTGACACTCAGATACGAACAGCCAAGAGAACTTTGGGAATTTAAAAAATTTTATTTTGAGAGTAGCATTATTTGTGCTTTCTCTTCCCGGTGGCAAAGGCTGGTGCTGAGAATGTCTTTAACCACATCCTGAACTCCTGGGATAGGACTATTTAAAGGCTATTTTCTCTTTTTATTTTCAATAAGGCAGGTCTTATTTTTTTTTTTTTTGTAGTTTGGCTGGATGCTTAGGAATGAAAGGGTAGCCATGAATGCTGTCCTTAAATCAGGCACCTTCAGGGTAATATGGTCAATGTCTTCTTAGGGAGCCTCACCTGCAGTGTGGGCAATGGAGGTAGCTCCAGCAGCTGGAGATGCACTACCTGACAGTCCTGCCTCCACCCCCACCCCCAGCTTCTGCCTGAGCCGAGGAGAAGAAAGTCAAAGTAAAGAAGGAAGAATCTGAGGAGTCTTGTGGTGACATGAGCTTTGATCTTTTTTGACAAAGCTTCTTTGTTTAACATGTTCAATAAAAGGCTGAACTTGGTTTTCTGTTGTGTTTTCTTTTAAACTATTTAAGGCTGCAGAGATGGCTTTGTGGCTAAGAGCACTGGCTGCTCTTGTGGAAGACCTGGGTTTGGTTCTTAGCACCCATATGGTGGCTCTCAGTCCACTGTAATTCCCCTTCCAGGAGATCAGATCCCCTCTTTTGTCCTGGGAAGTACGAGCAGGCAGGTGCTAAATGGACCTATATGTAGGCAAAACATCCATATGTGTATACGTAATAAATAAATTTTAAAAATTTAATAGATAGTAGGACCCCATGTGAGAGACAACATAGGTTGAGCCCAAGTTGTCTATCTTAATATTTAGCAAATATATCAACTTCCTGAAAATTTTCTACTTTTATACTCTTTTTTTCTTTTTCTCAAGAAATAAGAACTGTAATTCAGTTGCCTCAGCATTCTTTGGTTTTCCAGGATATCAAACACAAATTATTTTAGTCGGCTATCTTCCCATTTTACACATCAACCTCCTGCTTTTCACCCACCCAGCTCCCCAGGCATGTCATATACACCGTCTGGGGTCACCAATTTCCAGTTTTCATTGTTTTTTTTTTTTTTTCCGAATGTTTCACTGTTCTTTACAGATGGCTACAATTCCATTGTATACCTAACCCCATTTTCATTATCTACTCATCAGCTGCTGAACATCTCTATGGGTTCCAGCTCCTTGCTGGAGTGAACCAAGTGGCAATAACCATGGATGTGTAAAGTATCTCTAGTGTAGGACACAGAGTCGTTTGGAACTAAGCCCCAGAATGGCACTATGATAGTTCAATCTTTAAGTATTTAAAAAAAACCACACCATTTTCCATAATTTGTGTATTTATTTGCAGTCCACAAGCAACAAAAAAAGAGTTCCTTTTCCCACATCCTCTCCAGCATCTGATGCCATTTATTTCCTTGATGGTAGCCATTCTTGATGAAGTCAGTGTGTAGTATCTGTCACATACCTCAGCCACATTCACTTAGCTACTACTACAGTCCCTTGGTCTTGTCTATAGGGACTTTTCCTTCCATATTTCTCTGTAGGGTCAGCTTTGAGGTCACAAATTCCTTTTTTCTGACCTTACCATTGAATACTTTTCTTTCTCCTAGGTTACAGGTTAGTTGCGAATAGTTTTCTGGGTTGATGGCTGTTGTCTCTCAGAATTTGAACTGTATTATTTTATGACGTCTTTGTTTTGATAGGTTCTGTTTTGAAATCAGCTATTATTCTGATGGGCCTGTCTATTTTTTTCTTGTGTATTTAATATTTTAAACTTAATATGATGTGAGGAGTTCTTTTCCGGCCCTGCCTATTTGCCATTCCATATGCTTCTTGTACCCGGATAGTCCCCTGTTTCCCTGGATCTGGAAAATTTTCCGTTATGATTATATTGAAAATATATTCTCTGAAATTGGCATAATATTTTTCTCCTCCTCCTCCCTCTTCTATTTCTTCTTCTCCTTCTTATCTTCCTTCTTTTTAACCCATAATCCATCAGCTTAACTTTTCATGGTATTCTAAAGATATTTATGTTCCAGTCATACCTTTTTTAAAAAACAGCATATTGCTGTGACTGAATGATCTGTTTGTTCCTTTCCTGTCTTTAAAGCCCTGGCATCCTGTCCTTGCCTTGATCCATTCTATTAGTGAGGCTTTCCACTGAGGTTTGCTTTGGTTTACTGCATTTTTAATATCCAGCATCATTTCAGTTTCCTGTTCCTCGGTCCTAAAGTCCATCTCCATACACCGGATCATCTCCCTCTTCCGTGTAGCTAATTATATTCTTTTGTCATTTGTTCAGCAGTTCATCTGCATCCTATTTCATTTCTTTAAAAATACTTATTACTATCATTTTGGACTCTTTGTCCAGAATTTCATCTAAATTTCTGGCATTAGGGTTGTTTCCTCTGAGGTGCTTTTGGGAAGAGACATATTATCCTGGGTCCTCATGTTACTTATATTTTTGCATTGGGTCTTATACATCAGCAATGTGACAGTCAGTTAAATTTTGCAGGTTTCAAGGGGACTAGGTTGTGGTAGGACTGAGGGTTTCTTCCATCCTCCTTACCTCCCCTGCCATGGTGGACTCTAGCCTTCTGGAATCATAAACTAATATATAGCCTTTCTTCCCTAAGCTGCATTTTGTCTGGATATTTTGTCACAGCGACAAAAAGTCACTGATGCAGCAGTGGAGGGGTTGGGAACAGTTACGTCTATTGCAAAGGGACAGCTTTCCCACCTTGCTAGAGGTCACACAGTAGTAACTGACTGGTGGAGTAAAGGCTTGAGGTCTCACATTTTACATTTTGTTGAGATTTTCTTTGTGTTCACCCTAGTGAACATATATGATTTGTAAATATTTTCTGCTTATTTTAAACCTAATTTTGTGTCTCTACGTATATGGAAGGAAAGAAATTTAGATATATTAAGAAATACCTATGAATACATGGATTCAATTACTTATGCTTTTTTTTTTCATTCTCTCAAAATGTTATTGCATCAATAGTAGAATAACCCGCATGACAATGCTGAGGATAAATAGAGATATGTCAGCAGTATTTGCAGATGAAAGTGAAATCTTAAAAACAGGAGACAGAGCAAAGGTAATGAGTGAGGCGGGCCAAGGAAATGGAAGTCTTTGTGCCAACACAAGGGATGCGAGGAAAAAAACAAATTAATTTTCCCCACGGGACACAGAGCAGGGCTGGGGCTCTCAGGCGACATTTGTTGGGGTTGCACATGTGTCCTGCACAGCAAGGTGCAGACCCCTTACCTTTTCCAATCTCCATGGCTTCCACATGTGTCCCATTCTGTCTCTGTGGGGACTAGGACTTCATTGTCTTTAGAATGCGGGTACCACAGATGATGAGAAGAGTAGACACAGCTGGAGGAGACGATATTAAAATAAAGAACATAGAGCAAGTGAGGGCAAAACCATAAGGCTCCACCCATGCCAGTTCCCTTTTGCTATTTCTGCAGTATCAACATGTGGTTGCAGCACATAACCATGCAGGATGTGAGAGGATTCTCTTGGGTAGAAATCCAATGACCACAAACAGATCTTGCAGTGAGGGGCTGTTCAACAGCAACGACAAAAACATCAACAACAACACATACCCCTCTCTGCTGTGCCACAGTGGAGAGCCCATGTGGGGCGCTGGGCTTCCAATGAGCTTGAAGTCTTGCTCTTTCATCTGAATGTACAGCAAAAATTTATGTACCCCAACGGAAAAGATAGGAGAGAAAAACATAGACCAAAGAAGGAATACCAAAGTAGAAGCAAACTGGAAAAAAACAACAGAGAAACATAGACTAAGAGAAATGAATAAAGGAGAGAGAAACCGTGGATTTATCCAAGAAGTCTATATCTGACACCAGGAAAAAGAATAATAGAAAGATCATCAAAGAAATACCACTGAGTCAGGAGAGACAGGCTCCATGACTAAGAGCACGGGCCATTGTCGCCTAGTTCCCAGGTGAATTTATGACAGCTCACAACTGCTGAAACTCTAGTTTCAAGGGATCCAACAGCTTCTTCTGGCATCCACAGGCACTGCACAGGATTGGTGTACACACATACAGTCGGGCAAAACACTCATACACATAAAATAAAATAATCTAAGGAAAAAGTCATGGAATGAAAGGAAATGAGATGTTGTAGCTTGCATCTTAAGTATGCATGAGGTGTAACAAAAGAGAAGAGAGAAGGAAAGGGTAGCAGAGGGTGAGGAGAAGGGAGCGTATGTGATAACGGAAGAAGAAAGAGGCAGAAGAAGAGATACAAAATCCAAGTTCACTAGAAACCTACTGGAAGACTTACAGTTACTTGTTTGCATTGCCTGTTGTTTTGAATTAAAGTCTCATAATGTAGTCTTGACAAGATCTATAGCATGAATTGGCTTTGAACTTGCAGCACCATTGGGAACTGGTAAAACCTTTAAGAGGCGGGACCTTGTATGGGTCTTAGGTCACTGGGAATGTGCTCTTGAAGGAGGTGGTGGGACTTAGCCGCTTGCTTTATCTCTGTGTGAGATGGCTTTGCTTATCATTGGTGTCCCTCGATAAACACAGGGATCATAAAACCAGACAATCATGGAACAGAGCTTCCAAAACCGTAAGTCAAAATCCCTCTTCTCAGTATAAGAAATAAAGTGAGATTTAACAGGGGAAAAATGAAATCTTTTTTGATATAAGGTGACTTGTCTGAGCTGTTTGTTACAGTGATGGGAGGCTGGAAAGCGTTGTGAAGCTGTTCAGGTTGGCATACACCCAAAGCTTCCAAGCCAGTCTCGCTGCTCAAAGCATTATAAACTGGCAGAACATAACTAACAAGTAGTACACCCAGACTGCATGGGTGGGTAGATAGAGGTGGAAAAAAATCAAAATATCCAAGCAAAACTAGAAAATGAGATAGGGATGTGGTAAGCCAAGTAAGCATGCATACAAAAAAATGCCAGAACAGCCCCTGGGGTCAGTGCCCGCAAAATGCTGAGAAACATGACTGAATATTGGGGAGATTACCCACAGGTGTCTCAGAGGTCTTGAGGCATTTAGAAGGAAATGCTTTTTGCTTCCTTTTTGGAAGACTTTATTGGTAGTTTATTTTTTTAATTATGCGTTTTTGTGTGTGACTGTATAGGTTTGTGCAAGTGAGCGCAGTTCTCAAGGAAGGCAGAAGAGGGTGTCAGATCCCTTAAGGCCGGAGTTAAATGCAGCTGTGAACTGCCAGATGTGAGCTCTGGAAACTGAGGTCAGGTAGTATGTGATCCTGACTGCCAAGCCATCTCTCTGACTCTCAGAGGAATGATTGTCTCTGCTGAGAACAGGAAGTAAGCTCAAAAGCTAAGCAGTGGCCAATGGCAGAAGAATGAGAACAATGTAGGAAAAGACTATTCTGTGCTGCTTGGCCAAGCAGAGGACAATATAGTCACTGTAATATAAACTTTCATTACTATCTAGACAGCAGCCGTGATGTGGATTTATTCAGCAGATGGAGGAAGAAAAGTAGACAAAAACATGTGAAAATAAAAAGGTAATAATGGAACAGGAAATCAATAGATCATCCTTTTGAGTGAGAAATGTCCCTCATAAACTCATGTCTTTGAACACTGATTCCCCACTTGGTGGTGCTGTTTAGGGAAGAACAAGCTTTTAAAAGGTATAGCCTTGCTGGAGGAAGTATGTCATTAAGGGGTGAACTTTGAGGTTTTAGTGCCTTACCCAACTTCCTGTTTATTCTCCCTGCTTCCTGTGTGTGACTAAAACTATGATGAGCCCGTTTCCTCCTGCGGCTGCCTTGTTACACCACCCTGTCTATGTTGAGTTCTACCTCTGGAACTGTAAACTGAAATAAACTATCTTGTAAGTTGCTTTTGCCACAGCAACAGAAAAGAAATGAGGATGATAGCATGGTATGCATATGTAGCAGGAAATGGAAATATTAGCATTAACTATAAATAAGATCATGAATGCCTCTTGTTTTTTTTAAAAAAAAAATGGGGTAGGAGAGAAAGAAAGGATAAAGCAAAATCTTACTCTTCAATTACATACAGTTATTGCCTTAGCAAAAATTTGGAATGTTTTATATAATAATGACTGCATATAACTTGGTTAGAGTCAACTTTATGCGCTGTGTTTACAGACATCGATTAATAACAAAAGATGCACAATTTTACTGAGCTTTTAAAAATGCTGATTGTGTATGTGTGTTACAAATTATTTGCTGTCTTTAAACTTCAACTGAAATCTCTCCTACAGACCTCTCTCCTGGAACTTAGCCACTGTCTATCAGCTCTCAGGCTTTCCAACTCAAAACGAAGCTGGACCATGCATTCATTCTCTGAGTGTTCTGGTTGTGACTGTGGGTCATGATTCATCTCAAGTCCACAATGGTGAGCCAGTTCTTAGAATAAATTTATGTGGTAAGACATCTTCCTATCCCATGTGGGAATCAATCTCAATCTCTCTCTCTCTCTCTCTCTCTCTCTCTCTCTCTCTCTCTCTCTCTCTCATTGGCTCAGTAAGACAATACATGTAACACTTCCCCTTGCTTCTGTGTGGTAAACTCATGCAAGACAGAAAAATAATTAAAGCTCTATCATTGAGCTAAATTTGATAATCAGAATAATTCAAGTTTCTGGAATATCAACAAAAGCACAATCAAAATCTTCTGTTTGTCTTCGCATTTATTTAACAAGACCAAAATTTTATTTGCCATAAAGAAAATAATTGACACATTATACATTGAATGCTCTTAGAACTTGTTACTGCTCATCAGAAGGTAGTATTTGGGAAGGGGGAGCCACAGGCCACATAGTCAGCAGAGATATTTTGAACATAAATACTCAACAGTAATCTCTAGGTTAAAGTATGGAGAGAACCTTATAATAAGTTAGAAGAATTCAGATAATCCATTAGAAATATAAAAATGGAATCTGAATTAGAACCTAATAGAAAAAGATTTTTTTAAAAATATGAAAAGGGGTTCATTGTCATTTAGCATCCAGAAAAATACAAATTGGAGGAGAGTGTGATGACTCATTCCTATAATCCCAGTCTCAGTGGGCTGACACAAGAGAATTATAAATTTGAGGCCATTGTGGGCTGTATAGCAAGACGACATCTCAAAAAAGAAAAGAGTTGAATCGGGAGAAGGTAAGTGAAGAAGAAGAAAAAAATGAAAAATAAAACTACTAGAATACTTAAGTATATGATCATTATTGTTTTCTGTTTTGTTTTAGTGCAGGACCCCACTATGTTTCCAGTCTGGACTTGAACTTGAAGTCATTGCTCCTGCCTTAACTTACAATGCTGGAATTATGTCTAGACAAAGCAAGCCTAGTGAGGCTTAAGACTGAAAATACTTAGGTTACCCAATGTTTGGCCAAATGTAGTATAATTCCTTTAAGCTGCTAATAAAAATACACATTGGTAAAATCCCTTTATCAGATTACTTGAAAATATCTACTAAAGAAAAGCATGTATGTATTTTGTAACTCAGAATCTGTAGCTTAAATAGAGAGCAAGAAAGAGAGAGAGAATTCTGTTCCACAAAATGCATTTCTTTCTATGAGAAGGCGTATGCCTGAATGCTTACACCTGCAATCCTTTTATATTTGAATTTAGTATTATTTCACATGTATGTGACACGTGCAAATATGTGTAGTGAGTCAGGTACACATGTGCAGGTTACATGGTGAGTTTTAGGACTCTATTTTCTCCTTCTACAATGAGCCCCAGGGATTGATCTTAAATCATGAGGTTTGCTCAGCAAACTCTTTTACTGACCAAGCCATATCACCAACCCGAGTCCTACCGTCTTTATTAAAGTGACTAAAAATATAAAGCTAATATATCTACAAACTTACATAGAATAGACAAATACATTTTGAAGCATTAATGTAATGGAATACTACTCAATAATAAAAAAATGAACCTAAGTCAAACAGTAACAACAATATGGGTTAAATTATAGATCTAAAGTTAAAATTATTTCCTGAGGAAGCTATCCTAGGAAAGATAGGTGTCTTGACTGCTGTTGACATGACAGGAAGAGATATGAGTACAACATATACTTAGTAGATAAAGTCCCTGTCAGGACTGAGTTCAATCTTGAAAGATCTGCTGAGGATAAAATACCATCAATAGCATTACAGGGTCCAGATAAATTTTCCATGAAAGGAAGTGACAATCACTGTAACAAGCTTTACTGTATATCATGAAGTCACCACACTACACCTGTAGGCTCTGCTTCTTACTCTCCTCCCCTTTCTTTTCATCTGCAGTGGCTCCACTGAGCTCTTTATATAGAAAATTTAACTCATTTACATTTATTGTGAAAATTGTTCTAATGGACTAAAAATATCTCATCAAATTTTATGTTTTTATTCTTCAGTCTTTTTCTTTATTTATCTCTCCTTATTTTCATATATCTTTAAGTTTAAGTGATTGTCCTCATCATTTTAATTTTTTTTAGCTAGTCAGTATCAGTCTTTACCTAATCACCCAGACTGTTTACAATCTGCCATGGAGAGGTGCTACTCAGGACAATAACTATTTTCATTCAATGTGCACTGCACATTTTAGAAATCATAACATTTATTTTTACATCACCACAGTTAGATTTACCAGAGGAATATACTTTCTTCAATGTTACCACATGTTTTTTCTTTAATTCTGAAGAATGTACTTTAGAAATCCTTTTTTTTTAAATGTTTTTTTTGGTTGTGAGCCTAGCCTTTAATGGCTGAGCCATCTCTCCAGCCTGAAATCCTTTTTTCTAAAGAGGAAAAGTTGGGTGGCTAGGGAAGAGGGTGAATCTGCAAAGAATTGAGAGAAGAGATAAATATGTTCAAAAATATTGCATGAGACACTAAAAAAACTAATTGTAAAAAAGTTTATTAAAAACTTTGAGATTTTCCTTATTGTAACATATCATATTCACTATGGTAAAATATAATTTTACACACAGAAACTGCCCATTAAGACATATTTCATGATACTTTTCTATCTTCCAGCCTCTAGCATTGCTATAAGTTAATTCAATTCCAGAGAGTGGTTGCTATTGTTTGTCATGGTTCTTTGTTTCTGGCTACTTGTGGAAGATAGCAAAAGCCTTGAGTGAAAGTGTAAGGAGGAAATGAAGTCTTATGTGAGGTCTGTTTTTTGACATGTGCACAGCTGTGTCAAGGAACCCAATGCTTCAGCCCTACGTCAGTGGGAAAGCCTTCCCCACAATAAGGCTCAGAGGGACAGCAAAGTCTTCCTCTGGTCTGACTGTAAATGTTGATAACATACGCAAAGATTTATGAATGATTGGCCAATCTTTTTTTCCAAAACTACCAACTGCAGTTTCTTCTATAGGGATAACTGCAACCTGAGAGTGCTCACCCACAGACACCTCCTTGAGTGGCAACCCTTCCTCCTGGACGGTGTGTAATAAATGTGCTGAGACTCTTGGTTGCTGTGTAGTGGGTGGCACTCCCTCGGAGACAGATAGCTTTTCTCCCACCTGACTCCAGCTTTCTGCCCTCCTGTTTTTCTGTGTTTATTTCATCTCCTCACTGCCTCAGTCAGGTTTGCAGGAGCTCACCATGCAGGATGTGGCACTACAGTCTATCTTCTTTTGTTGTGGGATTGACAGGTGCCTATTTTTTCCATACATGCTCATTTTGAGAGTAGCTGAGCTTTGCACATCAGATCCTTAGCATTTCTTCAGTCGGTTTAAGAGAATTGAAGCCATTGTGTCTTTGACTTATACCAATCTACCATTTCTCTCAATATGTTGAATCTAGAGCTATGAAAGAATATATACTACACTTGGTATTATTATGTCTGCCTAACCTGTGCATTGAGAATTTTTATTTATTTTTCAGCTATGCTTGTCTCACACACACACAGAGACACATACACACACACACACACACACACACACACACACACACACAGAGAGAGAGAGAGAGAGAGAGAGAGAGAGAGAGAGAGAGAGAGTTGTCTTTGTTAGGTTTTCTATTACTGTAATGAAGCAGCATGCCCAAAATTATTTTGGAGAGAAAAGGGTTTGTTTGGCTTACACTTCCACATCACAGGTCATCATCAAAGAAAGTCAGGGCAGGGATTCAAACAGGGGAAGGAACCTTATGTCAGGAGCTGATGTGGGGGCCATGGAGGGATGCTGCTTGCTGGCTTACTCAGCTTGTTTTCTTACAGGACCACCAGCCCAGGGACAGAACCACCCATAATGGACTGGCCCTTCCCACATCAATCTCTAATTTAGAAAATACAGGCCTGTCAACACCCCAGTCTTTGTTTCCTCCTGTTAGATAACTCTAGCTTATGTCAGATTGGCATAGAAACTAGCCAGCAAAGATATGTACACACAGAGAGACAAACACACATATATGGATGGATGGATGGATGGATGGATGGATGGATGGGACAGACAGACAGACAGACAAATAGATAGATAGATGGGGGTCAAACAATGGCATTGGAAGAGTAGCTGGAGTTGCAGGCTGTTCTGCATTAGTGTCTGGGAACTAAATTCAGATCTGCTGCAACATCACCCAATGCTGTGCTCTTTACAGCGCATATTGAAAAATTTAAATAATTAAAAATAATATTGACTCTTTCAAATGCTGCTGGTCGTTCTTTGTAATTTTGAGATTCCTATTCTTACTTTCCTAGTTCCTTTTTATTTAAGTACAATTGGCTTGCCCTTTAAGAACTCCGAATTTTGTCACTGTGGTAGTTACAGTGTTTGGATGAATGGTAACCTGGGATGTCTTCTTACTCTATTCATTCTTGATGTGATGGTTTGCAACCTCCTCTACTTTGGAACTTATAATTCAGCACAGGTTCCATATAACTTTACCTACTATATTTAAAGTGCTTCCTCCAGAAAATATATAGTTTTATTTTTCTGGAGATTTGTCACTATTGCCAACCTGAAAACTTCGTATTTTCATTGGAGTCTTCAAGTCATGTTTGTCAGAAAACTGCTTTGACAAATTTATGACATTACTTTTAATGAAAGTGTGAAACTCTCTCCTTCCTGTGTGTGTGTATATATGTGTGTGTGTGTGTGTGTGTGTGTGTGTGTGTGTGTGTGTGTGTATAACTGGAAATAAAGCAGAGTCTCATTAATGCTAGGCATCCCCTCAACCACTGAGCCACACCCCAGCCCCTCACTGGGGGATTCTAGGCAGGGGCTCTACCACTGAGCCACACCCCAGCCCCTCACTGGGGGATTCTAGGCAGGGGCTCTACCACTGAG
>PVIH01010446.1:15000-37768 GCA_004025045.1 Sigmodon hispidus | reverse complement strand
ACTAGGTTTCCAATGCTTCTTTTTTATTTATAATCTTTCCACTTCAGTCTCTTGAGTAGCTGGTATGTTAAGCCTGTGCCAGCAAGCCCAGGTTTATATTAAAAAATTCTTAAAGAATCTTGTTTCTTTTTAGTCACTCCTTGTATACTCAAAGACAAGAGAAGAGGGATTTACCTTTTCTCTGTAAGATTTTCCTTCTCATGGGTGTGTCCACTGGAGATGCTGGCCATGAGTAGCTACCTCTGATAGTCTCACAGTCCCACTGCGGTATGGCTAAAGCTATATGACACATTATTACATCTTACGCTGTAACAGTTTCTATCTGGACACTGTGACTCCTATATAGAATAAACAATCTGGCCAGTTGCATTTTGTTTCTGCTTCCAATTCTATGGTGCGCACAGAGAATGGTTAGCCCAGTCTTCCACTATGATAGCTGTGTCTCCATTCCTTTTTGGGTTTTACTTTCCTTCTGAAATTCATTTCACCAGAGCACTGTGTGAAAGTCATTTGCTCTTCTCATTCTCCTGGCAAATGGCCTTGGGAACTTAAAGCTATAAAGCTCTTTAGATGGATGTCTGTCTGCACTCCAGAGAAACTTACCTTTGTCTCCTTGAAATTTTGGGGGGAGCAGAGGCAGGAAGATCTCTGTGAGTTGTAGGCCAGCCTACAACTAAGCAGTGAGATCCTGTCTCAAAAAAAAAAGAGGAAGAGGGTGAGAAATCAAAAGGAGGCAGAAAGGGAGCAAGGGAGGAAGGGAGGGAAGAAAGAAGGAGATGAACTACAAGGTTTGTGGTCTTTCTGGGGGATTTTAATAGTATGTATTTTTCTCTCCCTCATTTCTTCCTATATCTTGACTTTTTTACTCTGCAATTATGAAGAATGGATACTTTATGTATGTATATAGGTATAACTATAACAAGCCAGAAGAGGTCATGAATTTGAGAGGCAGTGGAGAAGATGTAGGGAGAGCCGTAGGGAGGAGAGAAAGGGGTAGAAATGGTGGAATGTGTTCATGTGTAAAATTCTCAAAACAATGAAAAGTAAATTAATAAAAGAGCGGATGCCTGAATGCTTGGTATTTGGGAGACTGTTTAGATTTCTTCTCCTTCATGTGTGCCATGTAGTCCTTGGATTATCTATTCCCCTTGCCTGAAAGGCTGCACCACGCTGGAGCCTGTGGGACTTGTCTTGGCCTGGGCTTGATTTTCTCTGCTGTAACTTTTTTGCTTGGGCATCTGTTCCGCCATTTTCACCTTGCTGTTTCTTTTTTTTTCTTTATAGATGGTTCAAAATTTGGGCAAGTCCTCTTTCACCTCAGTCCATCTGCTCTCTCACATGTCATTCACCTGATTCTTCAGGGTTCATTTTTCCCCTCTGGCTCAACCAAAAACGCACAGTAAATAATTCGGTATATTTTCAGTGTGCTATGACTGCCATGGTATCCTCTTCTTAAATAACGCAGTCTTTTCATAGGTACCTTTTTTTGGGCCACATTATTCAAGCTAAAACAAGAAGTTGACCAAACTGAGAACATTCTCCAAACAGTGTGGGCTGCCTTCTCTCTTTCCAACTCCCCATCCACCTGGCTACCCAGAGCTCAAATGAAGCTCCTATATTCATTGCTGTGAGTTCACAGTCCCCTTTATTCACAAGGTAAGGCTGGAGAGGATGCCAGGAGACAGTCTTAGCAGGAAAATGTCAACATTTTCTCCTTCCCTTTCTGTGTTTTCTAAAGCCACCAGCAAGATTTTATTTCCATAGGGAGTATTCTACTGGGCTCTGCCCCCATCTCCAGTGGAGAGGGTCCTTAATCTCTAGTCCCCCAGTCCAGGATTTGGAAGGAGCTGTTGCCATGGAGTGCCTCTGAAGTCTAGGGTTCCTGTGTCTGCTGCTGCTATGGATACTCTTGACCTTCTGGATAAATAGAAGCTCAATGTCCACTCCTAGGATCTCCTGGCCACCTGTCACTTCATGGATCTGTCCATAGTCCAGCATGCAGATGTTTACATTCACTCTGCGATGATCTCTCCTGTCCCCAAAGTGAACAGAAGACCACAGGGTTACTTACAGGTTCCTGTTTATCTCAATACTATTCATAAGTGCCAAGATCCGGGCCAACAGATGGATTAATAGATAAAGAAAATGTGGTGTGTGTACATCATGGAGTATTACCCAGATATAAAAAATAAATAAAAACAAGCTACTGGAAGCAAAAACGAAGTGGAGTTCATCATGTAAATAAAATAAGCCCAACCAAGAGAGACAAAACATGTAAATTCTGCATTTTCTCACATGTGTGGTATCTGCTGAGTTTTATATGTACTTAAGTCACTAATATGTATATTTTTATTTTTTGTATGTATGTACATAAAAGAAGGGAGACTATGTGAAGAGAGAAGAAGAGGATGAGAGAAAGAGAAAGAACAGAAGTAATGAGACAGGAGAGCAGACGAGGTCCCAGGCTTGGTTACCAGCACCTGCACCAGACAGCTCTCAGCCTCCTGTAACTCCTGGTCTGTTGAGACCCAATGCCTCGGGGCTCTATGGGCACCTGCATTCATATGCCTCTAAACACATACACATGCATACACACACACACATATGTATAATTATAAAAATATATGATATGTTCCTCCATATAGGTATATATAATTACATATAATACATTTTTAAAAGAAGTAATGGGACACAAATATAAACAAAGACCATGATGGTCATATAGAAAAAAAATCATAACAAGACCTGTTATTTTATAAAGCAAATGTACACACTAGCTTTTAAAAACTAGGTCTGAGTTCCTTTGTGTTCTGCTTCGTGAGCCACAATTTTTCTACTACATTTGACAGTAACTCATTGATTCTGATTCTGTGTTTACAGCTTTCCGGGGAAGGTGTCGGCCCAGCACTCCTACTCATGTCCTGTTGGCACTCTGGGTGGTACCTGATGAAGGAAGTTAAATATTTAAGTTCATCACCCACTCTACACAGGACTGTGTCTGAATGAGTCCTCAGCAGATATGACTTGGCAGCTATATATAAATGAATATTTATAAAGTACCTACCTCAGCCTGTTTTGTGGTTGCTATAGCAGAAGGCCTGAGATTGGGTAATTTATAAAGATGCTTATTTGGGCGTATGACCCATCAAATCAAGATTGGATACCTGCATCTTGCTAAGGCTTTATGCACTTTGACTCATAGTAGAAAAACCAGGTCCATAGATTCTCACGAATGATGCAAATGAACAACGTGGCATTGTAGCAATGCATGCGTGCTCATCATAACTAGCCCAAAGCTCTGAGAAGGGGAGCTCACTCCAAGAGGAAAGACCTCACTCCATGGCTTAAAGGAGACCCACCTCATGGAGTGTGGACTGTGATGCTAGGGTTAAGGCTCCAGAACATACTCAAATCTCAGCAGCAACATTCATTCCGGCCATGTCCTAGATGCCAGATACATTGGATAACAAAGCAGATGGACATCCTGGGCAGTCAATCATAACTTAAAAAGTATCTGTGTCACAGTAAAGGGAAGCGGAGCAGAGGAAGGGATCTGAGGAAATCACACTGAGGAGATGATGGAAGTGTGAGAGGTGAGTGTGGTGACCACATGCTTTAACGAGAGAGGCTGAAACAAAGGGAAGAACCCAAAGCTTAAAATCCAAATGAGACCTGTGGGGGTATTTTATACACTGCGAGGGAGAGGGGCGCCTGAGCAGAGGGAACAGGAAGGCAGAGGATGTGTTGAGGTCACAGATGCATGTCTAGTAGGGTCCTCTCAGATCAGACCTGACAGTTACTAAAAGAAAAATAAGGAGCCACAGAGAGTCTGGAAGAGGAAGCCCGGGACTTAACTGATGCCTCACAGCATCACTCTGTCAGCGCTTGGGAATACAGAAGTACTGGATGCAAACGTAACTTCTGAAAGCGGGTTAGTGGTCCTCAAAATCACTGAGTTTTCTAAATGGGTGTCTCACTGCCAGACAGCACAAGAGAATCACGTTGTATGAGAATCATACTTTTAAAAATTCTAATGTCAAAGCCATACCCCAGACATATTGAATCAGAGACTCCGAAATCATGATATGCCACAGGGTCACCAACCACTGTACTAGAATTTTTGGCAGAGAGACTTTCCATTTGGCTGCACCCATGGCTCATATTGGGCAATACTAGTGCTCTACATTTCAGTTGTTCTTAAATGATAATCTAATTCATTAAAAGAAACATGCACTGTAGAGACCAGAGGAGGGCATGGGAGGGGGTCACTGTCAGAGACCCACTACCTCCGAAGTCACCAGGTTGTGAAATCACAGTTTAGGTTACTTAGGAGTTTTATTCTGAGGTTAGACTCATCTTCCTGAACAAAACCCTTGAGGAAACCTATTTATCCCTGCACCTCTGGCTCACACTCAGCTCTTCCACAAGGCTACAAAGAAACTGCTGGGCAGACACAATATGGCAAGCTGCCACTCTGGACGTGAGAAGATGTTTCACCCTCATCTGGTTGTCCTGGTAGGTGGGTCTCAGATAAATATATGACATGCCAAGAAGAGCTGTGTTCACACATCAGAGCTTGGGCACCAGCTAGCCTCACTGCAAGATCCTGAGCGACAATACCTAGACCCAAATCCCAACCAAGGGAAGGGACTGGCTGGCGTGTGCTTTATCCCACCCAGGGGTACTGGCCACATGGGGCTCCAGAACAGTTAGAAATTGTGATGCTAATATGAATTCATAGTTCCATTTTTGAAAAATGTGTGTGTGTGTGTGTGTGTGTGTGTGTGTGTGTGTGTGTGTGTGTACTGGGAATTTTGTAAAGACTAAAATATAGATTAATTTTCAAGTCAAAAGTAGCATGATGTCTCATGACTAAAATATAGATTAATTTTCAAGTCAAAAGTCACCATGATGTCTCATGTCTTTAATATCCGCACTCAGGAGGCAGAGGCAGGAGGGTCACTGTGGGTTTAAATTTGTATAATAATCACACACTACAGACCCTGGCAGCTTTGTATCTGGAGTCCCATCACTCACAGGCTGATGCAAGAAGATTCCACATTCACAGGTAGTCTGGGCTACATTGCCAGACTAAATCCCAAAAGACAAACTTTGTTGGGGCTGGCAATGAGCTATGAGAACCTTCTGCTGTCATGGAAAGCTGTAGACACCCACTTATCACTCCTGGAAAGGGCTAGAGCTGACAGTCTCAAGTCCTACATCAGCCTCTGAGTCTCCTTCAGTGAGCCCTGCTGACAGAGCCCAGCACAGAGCCATCTGGAAATGCAGAAACTGTCAGTGTCCAGCTACAGAATTACAATGTAGGAGGTTAATTTGACAAGGTAGGAATATTCAGCATAGTCTTGTGTCATTTTGTATTTGTTTGTGCTGACTTATCATAGGAAGCGAGTTGCCTATTTATTAGCTATTTATGTTACAAAATATACTTTCCCTATCTGTGATCTGTCCTTCACTTCTTTTTTGTATTTTATTTTATTTTTATTTACTATGTATACAGTGTACAGAAGAGGGCACCTGATGTCATCACAGATGGTTGTGAGCCACCATGTGGTTGCTGGGAATTGAACTCAGGACCTCTGGAAGAACAGTCAGTGCTCTTAACCTCTGAGCCATCCCTCCAGCCCCATGTCCTTCACTTCTTATAATGCCCTTTTCAAGAGACTCATTCATCTTTTAGTTATGTATGTGGGTATGTCAGAGTGAGTTTATGTATATTATATGCATGGAGTTGCCAAAGAGGCCACAAGTGGGCATCAGCTCCCTCTGAGCTGGACCTACAGGCAATTGTGAGCAGCCTGATGGAGGTGTTGTGAACTGAACCTGGGTCCTCTGCAAGAGAATCAGTGCTCTTACCTGCTGAGCCATCTCTCCTGTCTTCCAATAAATAAGACATTTTCCCTTGAAGGGCATTTCATATATCAGTCTTAACTGACAGTGCTGCTTTTCAAGTCTAATTTACAATGTCTTTTCTACCCTAAGAAGAAAAGTCTGATTTGCATGTAGGTGCTTGCTTGTTTTCCTTTCAATTTAGGCCTACAATCTATCTAGAAGAGACCTTTGTGCATGGGTGGGATGGGGTGATGTCATAACTAAGTTTCTTTAACCATCAGTTACTGTCCAGGTAAGCCAGAAATATTTATTGAAGGGGTGTAATTTTCCTCTGCAGTGTGACTTCTGTTATGAACATGGACACATATTCTCTCTCCCTCATTCCCCTTCCATGTCTCTCTCTTTTCTTTTTCCATCTCCTCTCCCCTCCATCTCTCACTCTTCCCAGTAACTCTCTCTTCTTCCTTTTGCCGACTTGCCCCACCCATGAGTCATCTCCACAGTCTTAATTGTTGTAACTTTGTGATCACTTTGGATAACCAATGGAGTGAGACATCCACCTCCTTCTGAAGAGTTACTTTGACTATCTTTGGGCATTCACAACTTCATTAAAATTTAAACCAAGCTGTTAACTCACTCCCCTCAAAATCCTGGGGCTTTTATTTGAATTGTATTAAGTATGTAAGTTATTTTGGAAGAATGAGTATAGCTAAAATCTAATGCAACATGGTACATGAAGCATTTGCTTATATTTTAATAATTTATACTATATTGCAATTATATTATACTTTGTAATTTAGCAATGTATCTCACATTCTATAATTATAATTTTTAAGGATTTGGTTTATTATTTTTAATTATATAATTTCACGTGTACATGGATGGAGTGCCTGTAAAGGCCAGAGAACCCTCTGGAGCTGGCCTTGCAGGTGGTTGTAAACCATCCTACACAAGACTAGAGCTGAGCGTCAGACTGAGACACTCAATAGAAGCAGTTATATTCTTAATTGCTAAGCCATTTCTCAAGTCTCAATATAGTTGTTATTAATAGTACTTTATATTTTATATCACAGAAGCCTGACCTACCTCTCATGAAATAAATTTCTGTGTTGTGAATATAGTGATGGTCCATTGTATTTTACTTTCCATGGTACTGGGGATTGAACCCAGTGTCTTTCTACTTGTATGCCCAAATGTGTAGATTTCTAACTCTCTTATGCTTATTTTTATTAATGCTGTGAAGAGAGAGTATTTTTATTTTTACAGTTTGATACATTTTCAAATGTACATGAGTATTTTCAGACTCGCTATTTGTCATGGATAAATTTGAGTATTTCCATAAAATATAATCATTCTGTTCAGATGTAGTTTAACTTCTGTTTTACTGGTAAATCTTGATGACATAAATTCTTCATTATTTTTTTTCTGGAACTATGCTGACAATTCTAGAACATTCTTTTCTCTGTATACATACACATTAGAATAGCATTGCCTCGTTCTATACTTTGATCTATCAGTTTCAGATATGTTGAAATAACTAATTAATTTGGAAAGAATTTACAGTATTTTGAGTACTAATCTTTTTCTCATAGAAATATGACATTTAATTTATTTATTAATGTCTCTTTTATAACTCAAACAAATCTTTGTGGGTTTTTTATAAATTTTATTTTATTGTGTATGTGTGTCTATTGTAAATGCAGTGCTCGTGGTAGTCAGAAGTGGGGACCCTGTCCCTGGAGCTGGAATCACAAGCGGCTCTGAACCACCTGCTGTGAGTCCTGGGAACTCAGCTCAGTTCCCCTAAGAATAGCAAATGCTCTCAACCCCTGAGCCAGATTTCTCCAGTCTCCTTCATATAGCCTTTTAAAAAAAATATTTTCTCTTATAAAATTTTTATTTTTAGATTAAGTTTAAAGTGAGTACCAAGGTAACACAAACTAAAAATTTTAATTATGTTAAGAAGAAATATGCCCAGAGAAACTCATTGTGTTCCCTGACCCCTCACCTACCAGATAGCAGCTTTATTAGTCTCTCAAATAGTTTTTCTTCAGGCAAGAAAGAAGCAACTGTAGAGCTGTGGGTGTGGTTCAATGATTCAGAGCTTGGTTGGCACATGCTAGAAACTGCATCCACCTGCAGCATCATTCAAGACCAGGAATATAGGCTCATCTCCTTGACCCACACTTCTTTCCTGTGTGTGTGTGTGTGTGTGTGTGTGTGTGTGTGTGTTTGTGTGTGTGCACGCACGTCTGTGCATGTGTGTACATATAATTATATTTTGTATATAGTTTCCTGGACATATTCATACCTTTTTGCCACTCAGTAGTGTCAAATCTCTCTTCCCCAGCCTCACACTACCCCTGTGTACACATTTATGTACATGTATGTATTATGACCCTACTCCTAATTAACACCAAAACTTATCACCTAAGAAGACTCCGTATACATGAAACAATTGCTTCTTTTCTTCTCTCTCAATGCCCTACCAGGTACCGTTCTGCTGTTTCTCTTTATGTGATATTTTGAGTATTTCAGATAAAATAACCTAACTCATAGATAAATGGCTTATGTCTCTTAGCCTATGCTTGGGGTCTGTTTATGTCCACATGTCACTTTTAAGATTGACTGATATTTCCACTGTATGTGCATACCACATTCTGCTTAACCATTTTCTGAGCATCACTTGAGTTCATTCTACCTGTGGCTGCTGTGTGTAACTGGCATGAATGTAACTATAGAAATGAAACAATGGCTCAGGCCCCTGATTCCAGTTCTTCTGTATGTATCCAGAAGCAATTGCTTAATTTTTTTCAAGGTCTCTTGTCCCTCCTCTTTGACTTTGAGTTCCCATGGCAATAACTGAGTGTGAATTCACCACCCAAGCTCCAGAGATCCTCTAACTGCTGTGTGAGTGCCACTGATGAATCTTTTCTCTCAAGGGAAAAATCTCTGCACACCTGGGGCCCTAAAAGGAACCCCGAGCTTATCAGTCAGGGGATATTCAAACCTCTCCCAAACATTTTTCCTCATGGAGAAACTGGGCATAATCTCTGTGCCCAGGGTAAAATAACTATACATGCCACCCACCACTCATGTCTGCTTGATGAAAAAACGCCAGAATTCCATTTTGGGAATATTCTTCTATCAAAGAAGTCCCCATGAGACATTGCCATTTGTACCTAATGAGAGACAGCGAATCTCACTATGTAACCCGGGTTGGTTTTGATCTCACTGTCCTTGTTTTCCAGCCTCTGGAGTGCTAGGACCATAGGAATGAACCAACACGCTCTCCTTTTCCCAAGAGCTGTTAGTCAATACTGGAGGATTCTCTCTTCATCACTCTTTTACCATTTCTGTATCCCACAGGCAAGGTGGAAGGATCTGTGTCCCCCAAGACACACCTCTGCATCTCCAAGGACAGCAGTGGGAACAAACCTGCTGAGACCGTGCTCATTCGTTATGGCTGCAGATTTCCGGGATCGTCTGTCTGTTCATCTCTGCTCTTTGAACCCCAGCTTGTTGGTCCTCTTATATTCCTCAGCCTTTCCCATGATTCTTTCAGGACACTCCTGTTGACCTAGAACATACAGAATAAAATCCATCAAACAGGATCTCCTCCCTGCAGAGCTGAGAAAGGCATCCACATCAGCCTTCTGCTGGAAAACTGGCCTGCAGACACGGCTCTGGGACCTCTGTGCCTCCAGCACCTTCCTCTTTGCTTTGTGTATTGGTAGAGCTGACAGTGACATCCCACTCCCTGGCAGATAAAAGAGGGCACATGCCCACCTCGGAAAGGCCCCTGCAGTGTCTGGCAGCATATTGGGTCAGCCAGCAGGGCTGTAGTGAGGGTTTACCAAATCAGCTTGCAGAGAAATGTCTGAGATTTTTATGCAATTTGGGGTTTTCTCTGCTGAAACAGTCAGCTAGATAATTAACTGATTCAAGAAGTGATGAATTTACAGCCTTTTTGTAAAATATATAAACTGACAGAAGCTAGACTCTGATGAATTCAAAGGAAACAGGCTTTGTTGTACACTTTCCAGAGAACTATAGAACGCCATCAAACAAAACAGGACTGCTCTATGTGGTCCTCCAAGTAGTCATGTAAAAGCCAGCTCTGTGCACTTCTGCAAGGCAACTGAATCTTGACAGAGCTGTCCCATAAGTGGGTATATGGATTATGAAGAGATTTAGTGGATGAAATTAACTAAGATATTATCTACGAATTTCTGAGCATGGAATGTGGTTGCCAAAAGTGGCCAATAAAATATGGTCCCCACTGATGTCAGCATCACTGTGGAAATTCATTGGAAGATGCTCAATCAGGGCCAGCTTATGCCAGCCAGCACTACCTTCTTAATTCTTTTCTGACCAGCCCTTCCTATACTCAAGGAAAACAGCAGTAGCCAATGAATTTCTACAAACACCAGCTACTTACTGTATAACCCAGATGCCTTCAGAACAAGCAAGGACTCTAGAACATCACCTCCCTCTCTGATGCTGTGAATTCTAAAAGGCTTCCTGGGAATAAGAATGTGTGAATGAGAGTTAGTGTATCGTAGCAATTTCCTTTGAGATAAAACAATCCATTTTGAAGGAAAACTTATTACGATACAGGGTGTTCTAAAGGGTGAGGAGACTTTCTACTCTACAAGGAAATTCCATAAAACTCAGGAAGTAAGCAAATCAATAGTTTCAGGAAGTCTCTGAAACTGATATATTCACCAGGTCCCTCCCTTCCTAAGCTTTTATGCAGTAAGACATCTGGGAATCTCTCAGGCAATCAGAGCTGTCTAGAAGAGGCTCACACCAGGCTAACTGCCTTGAATAGGTTTAGACCAACTAAGTTACCTATAAAGGATGCTCTCTAACTTGAAGAGCTGCTTGCAGGCTGTGCAGCATGCTCCAGCTTTTGTGAGCTGTCACTCATGCTGGAGGGGACTTTGGTGATGCAGCTGACTTTGAGTCGTTTCTGTTTCTGTAAGTACTCAATTTTTAAAAATGATTGGCTCACCAAGTTGTTGCTTCCCTATTTGGGGTAAGTAGATGTTTGTTTATAGCTTTTCACAAATAGTGTCACACTGACCCAGTGTGACTATGTGTGTCAAAGACTCTTTCCCAGGACTATCTACAGAAGCCCCTGTGTTTTCATTTTGGCTGACAGCTGGTTGTACACAGAATAGAAAGGTCCAGAACTATTGTGTTCACAGTTGTAACAATTATAACCTCAGCCCTAAAAGAAATTGGGGAAATGCCACCCTTTAAAATAGCTTCAAATAGCATTAAATATCTTAGAGTAACCAATAACAACATTGTCATTGAAGAAAGAAATTAAAGAAGATATCAGAAAATGAAAATAATCTCTTATGCTCTTGGATGGGTAGGATCAACATAGTAAAAATGGCAATCTTACCAAAAGCAATCTACGTATGCTTTTCCCATTTTAAAAAAATGCAACACAATTCTTCACAAACCTTGAAAGAATAGTACTCAACTTCATAAGGAAAAACAAAAAGCCCAGGATTGCCAAAACTTTCCTGTTCAATAATAGAACTTTGGGAGGCATCGCCATCCCTGACTTCAAGCTCTACTATAGAGGTACAGTAATAAAAACAGCTTGGTACTGGCGTGGGAATAAACTTGTGGATCAATGTAATTGAACAGAAGACCCTGACATTAATCCACACAACTATAAACATCTGATTTTTTACAAAGATGACAAAAATATACCATTGGAAAAAAGATAGCATCTTCAACAAATGGCACTGGCATAACTGTATGATGGTGTGTAGAAAAATGCAAATATTTCCCTATCTATCACCCTGCACAAAACTCAAGTCCAAGTGGATCAAAGTAACATAAGCACAGTTACTTTGAACCTGACAGAAAAAAGTGGAAAATGGTCTTGAATGCATTGACACAAGAGGTCACTTTCTAGATATAATATCAGTAGCATAGACACTGAGTACAACAATTAATAACTGAGACTTTCTGAAACTCAGGAGTTTCTGTAAGGCAAAGGACATTGTCAATAAGACAAAACTACAGTCTACAAAATGGGAAAAATCTTCATCAACCTTACATAGGATAAAGGACTGATCTCTAAAATATATAGAGAACTCAAGAAACTAGAGGTCAAAAAACCAAAGAACCCAACTGGAAAATGGGGTACAGAGCTAAATAGGGAATTCCCAACAAAAGAACTCCAAATGGCTGGAGAACAGTTAAAGAACTGTTCAATGTCCTTATCCATTAGAGAAATGTAAATCAAAACAACTCTGAGATACCATCTTACACTGTCAGAATGGCTAAGATTAAAAACACAGATGACAGCTTATGCTGGAGGAGATGTGGAGGAAAGAGAACACTCCTCCATTGCTGGTGGGAATGTAGACTTGTACAGTCACTTTGTAAATCAGTATGGCGTTTTCTCAGAAAACTACGAATCAGTCTACTCAATGATCCAGCAATACCATCTTTGGGCATATACCCAAGGGATGCACATTCTTAACCCAAGAGCATTAGCTCTATGTTCATAGCAGTATTATTTGTAATAGCCAGAACCTGGAAACAGTCTAGATGCTCCTCAACTGAAGAATAAATTAAAACAAAGAAACAAATAAAAATATGGTACATTTATACAATGTATAATATAATCAGATGAATAACCACCCTAATTGTCATCACAGAACCTACATCCAACAATGAATAGAGGTGGAGGCAGAGATACATGGCTGAGCACTGAGCTGAGCTCCTGATTCAACTAAGAGCTGGGAGTGGGGGGAGTCTGTATGAGCAAGGGGATGGGAATTATAAGGAAAATTCCCACAGTGATGGATGGCTGGAACTCTGGGGAGCTCAATGAATCAAGAACAGCCACTGGGGAACCATCAGGAAAAGGATCTTGGCCCTCCAAGGGTGGGCAGCTGTCAGTTGGCATGGGCAGTATATAGAGCCTCGAGAGGTGTGATCAGACTGTTTTTCTGTGTGGGGGCTGGCACTTCAGAGCCCATTCCCTTCAGAGGAGTCTAACCTAGACTTGATATTGGGATGAGGAAATAGGACCTGCCTGGAGTGGATGTGCCATGTTGAGCTGACCCACCTTGGGACTTCCTGCCCTTTTGGGGGAGGGGATAAGGGATAGAATAGGGGAAGTTGAAGACTGACTGGGAGGGAAGAGAGGGGGAGCAAGGGGATACATGGATAAAAAAGACTTTATTTTATAAATAAAAAAAGAAGAAAATTGTTTCACTTGGCTGATTGCCCTGAATGTGGCTGGGAAGGTCACTCTTTTATTCTCTTTAGAACCCAGTTCTTAGTAATTCTATATATACTGAAAATAAGCTGAGACATTGAGCCTGGTGAATAGAAAATCTATTTAATTCTTTAATTTTCCAATGGTAGTCAGGCATTTGTTGGACTAGCTGAACCACATTCTTTGTGATATTCTAATAAATAAACTTTCTAAGTACATACAGAAAAATAAACATAGTACATTTATACAATGGAGTACTATTCAACAATAAAAAAAAATGACATCCTGAAATTTTCAGGCAAATGGATGGATCTGAAGAATATCATCCTGAGTGAGGTAACAGAGACCCAGAAAGACAGATATGGTATGTACTCACTCATAGGTGGATTTTAGACATAAAGGAAAGAATAACCAGGCTACAATCCACACATACACCCAAGCAGCTAGGTAACAGGTGAAAGTTAAGAGAGATATTGATAGATCCCACTGGGAAGAGAAAATAGAAAAAAAATCTCCTGAGAAAATTGCAATTATAAAGGGGGGGGCGATAACGGGCGATGAGAAGACAACATGCGAGAATGGGATGGTGCGGGAGGGGAGAGCAACAGAGAGAGAGAGAAATCCTGATAGAGGGATTGGAGAGAAACCTGGTGCTAGGGAAACACCCAAGAACCCACAAGATGAACCCAGCAAGGACTACAAGCCATAGTGGAGAGGGAACCTAAACTGGCCTTTGCCTATTGTCATATGAATGACCACCATTATTGCCATTATAGAACCTTCATCCAGCTGCTGATGGAGGTCTATGCAGAGATCCATAGCTAAACAACGGGCTGAGTTACTGGTCCAGCTGAAGAGAGAGAGGGAGAAGAGATTCCATGAGGAAAAGAATCTGGATCATGATGGAGACACCCATGGAGTAGGCACTTCCACGCTGTTGGGAGCTCACAGACTCTCAAATAACAGCTGATGAACCCACATGGAATGGATCTGGACCTTTGGAATGTAGATGACCGTTGAAAGGCATGGGCAATTTCTGGAGCCTCTTGCAATCAGACCAGAGTCTAGTCCTGCTCCATGAACTGGCTTCTCAAAGCCCATGCCTAGTGGGAAAAAATACTTTTTTCAGCCTTTATACTTGGGGAAGGGACTCACTCCTACCTCAACTGGGTCTGTCAGACTGAATTGACTTATCTTGAGATTCCTTGCCTTCTCTGGGGAGTGATAAAGGAAAAAAGGAGAGGCTTGGGGAGGGCTGGGAGAAGGGGCAGGAGAGGAAACAGTAGTGGGTATAAGAAATTTAATAAAAATAAAAACAAAAGAAAACAAAAACCTTCAGCCCTGGCATTGCATTAGCACAGGCACCTGCAGAAGCTACTGGGTTCCTCTGAGTCTCAGTCACCTTCTCTAAAATCGGTCGTCAAATATTTGTTCCTGAAGGTGTTTGGGAGGATGCAATGAAACAGCACACTCTGAAGGCCCTGGTAAAGTCTACTGTAGAAACTACTTGTCACAGGTTGACAATCATGTCTCTCAAGTCATGGGAGTGCCTGGAAGATTTCCATCCCTGTTACAAAACTGAGCAACTTTGTGCTCAAGATTTGTTCTGGCTTATGGTTCAGAAGGGGTTCTCCTGGTGGCTGGTACCATGGCTCTCTGGTCCACAGCCAAACTGAGATAGCATCATGGTGGGAGTTCATAACAGAGGGATGCTGTTCTCCTCTTGAGATCCAGAAGCAGAAAGGAACAGAGTTCAAGGGCAAGACCCACTCTTCAAAGTCACTTCCTTGGCCCAATCAGCTGCAGATCCATCAAGACTGTCCCATGGATGAGTGAGATCTCAGCATTTCTCAACAGCACCAGCAGCTGGGGACCAGGCCGTCAGCTCATAAGGGGACATAATCAGCCCACAGCAGTCAGCTCCATGGTCCATGTTAGTATAATTGCTACATCAGGATCTGGAAAACTTCACCACCAAAAACAAGGCTGCAAAGTCAGCAAAATATATGCTGAGCCCTGTGGATCTGGATATGTCTGCCTTCCCTAAGAAAACCAGTTCACAATGAGTGGTAGGCCCTAGGTTGGGTACCAAGGATGGCAGGAAGAGACATAGTAGCCATTTGTTCATATGTGAGAGTCACACTGACAGTAAGCCTGGCTGAACTTGTAGGAGCTCAGCTCTGCAGACAGGTCTTCTGTCACCCCAGGCACCCAGAGTCCCTTGCACTCAGAGTCACATTCCTTTATTTAAAATTGACTTTATAATTGTTTCATGTGTGCCAGTGTTTTGCCTATGTGTATGTCTATGTACTATGTGAGTGCTATGTGCCCAGGAGTATCAGAGAGGACACTGAATCCCCAAACCTGGAGTTACAGATGGTTGTGAGCAAGCATATGAGTACTGAGAATTGAACTGTGGTCCTCTGGAACAGCATCCAGTTCTCTTAACTGTTAAGCCATCAAAATCACAGTCTTATGGGTCTTTATTTTTTTCCATTTCCTTCTGCTGGAAGGGAAGATTGTGAGGGTAATCCATTTGAGTTTTCATCCTATTATAATTCAAACTACTGGCAGCTACATGACACAGAGCCCAGAATCGATACATGCATGTTGAACAAATTAACACATGACCTGAAAGGCTTCATGCTATATTGAGCTGAGTGCCCCAGAACCAGGCACCAAGACAGAGTTTCAAGGGCAAGTGGTTTACAGAAGGAAACGGTGGCAGCCTTGGCAAGGAAGGGAAGTTAGACAAAGCAAACAGAGGTAATAAGGAGAGCTTGGTCCTGAGCATTTTCCACCTCAGGCAGATAACCATGCTTCCCAGGGGAACCCACGAGTGTATGGAAACCTGCTTCCATCCACCTCCTAAGATGGCTGTGGCCTGAGGTTTTTCTGGGCAGATCCTGTCATCGTTGGCCTGCATGCCTTTCTAAGGAGTGGGAAAAGCAAACTCCCACACAATCGCCTTGCTCTAGGGAACAGAGACAGAAATCTTTTACTCACTAAGGGGTGGCCTGCAGCAGGTGGAAGCGGAACCTGGAATTGTTACCATTAGGTTCCAATGGATAATTTTAAATCTACGGCCACACAGATAGATGGTCCTAGTTAATACGTAGAGACTCCCAAAACAGATCAGAAGGTCATGACTATGGTGGGAAGGAGACTTGTATGGGAGAAGGGGTGGCAAGGGTGAGGGGTGACTGCCTATCAAGCAACCCAGGCTGGCCTTGAACTTGACATTCTCTTGCTTCTGTCTCTTTAATATCTGAGGTGCAGGCCTGTACCACAAGGGTACCGAGAGTAGTCATTAATGCTGAAAGACACTAATTCTTGTGCAGAACATAGAGAGTAGCACTTCTAGAAGTTTCCAGGGTGATATGAAAGAAGTAGCAGGCTGCATTTTAACCAGTCTGAGCTCTGTAGAAATATATATTATTTCTTTAGCAGTGTTTTTATTTCCAGTGTAAGAGGCTGAGCCCACAACATCAAATGTGCCAGAGAAATGCTGTTCTTCTGTGGGGCCTGCAGGACTAAGGAGGCACGTGTGAGAAAGCACAATACATGGTGATCAGTTACTTTTTTTTTTTTTGATCTCAGGTTTTTTTTTTTTTCATCCAAAAACCAACAGAACAAACAGAATCTTAAGGTTCAGTTAGTTTTTATATTAGTTCGACAAAACCTAGAGCCATATAGGAAGGGGAAATCTCACTTTAAAAAATGACACTGGGGCTGGAGAGATGGCTCAGGGATTAAGTTCACTTGTTCTTTCAGAGGACCCAAGTTCAAGTCCCAGCACCTAGTAGGTGGGTCACAACCACCCATAATTCTAGTTCCATGAGACCCAACACCCACTTCTAACTTCTTCAGGTACCAAGCATGTACATGGTACACAGACATATATGCTAGCAAAACTCTCACATACATCAAATAAACATTAAAACAAAACAAAAAACAACAAAAGACCGAAGAAAAAGAAAGGCCTCTGTCTTAGTTAGTTTTTATTGCTGGAAAGAGACACATGACCAAGACAACTCTTATAAAGAAAAACATTTAAGGGAGGTTGGCTTGCTTACACTTTCAGACTATTTTTTTCATCATCATCATCATGTAGGCAAACATGGTCCCGGCTACATCTTGACTTGACAGCAACAGAAAGTCAGCATAAGACACTGGGTGGTATCCTGAGCATAGGAAACCTCAAAGCCCACCCAAACACTTCCTCCAACAAGGACACACCCACTCCAACAAAGCCACACCTCCTAATCATGCCACGCCCTATGAGATTATAGGGACCAATTACATTCAATCCACCACAGCCTTTGTCACATGTCACATGGACCTGTAGGTATGACTTGGATAAACTGTCTTAATTAATTTGATTGGTGATCAATTTGAGTGGGCCAATTCCACTGTGGGTGCCACCACCATCCCTAGGAGGCGATCCTGGAGTATGCAAAGAAGTTGGCTGATCCCGAGCTTACTAACGCAACAACAGTAGGCAGCATTCTCTCTCCCTTCAGTTCTATTCCAGGTCCCTGTCCTGACTTCCCTTGATGATGGACTATGATCACAAAGTGGAAAATGAAATAAATGTCCTTCTCCTCAAGGTGCCTTTGGTCATAGAAACAGAAAGAAACAGGAGAACTTGACTCTGAACAGGAGACTTAGAAATGCAGTGTGATAGTGAGCAGGTTTTCAAAGCTAGCCCTTGAGCCCAGGCTTGCAGGAGGGTCCAGAATAGCAGAGCATGGTAACAATCAAAATGTGCTTTTCCTCAGCATCACTGCTGATGTGAATGCTCCTTGCTAACTCCCTTTTTCTCTCTCCTCCCTAATCCTGCTACTCTGCTGAAGTGTTTGCTACCTTGCCATTCTTGTTAGCATCCAGCTGACAGGTTGAGTTCACTTCTGAGTGTTTTATCTTTTCTTGCTTTATTCCCCTAAGCTTTTGAATAGCTTGAACCTGAGAGCTGATGGAAGGGGCCTGGAGTATGTGTGTGAGTGTGTGTGTTTGTGTGTTCTCAGTTCTGTTTCTTTCGGGAACTGTCACACAAGAGAGTAAGGCAGGAGCATTACAAGTTCAAGACCTGCCCATGCTACAGAGTGAATTCTAGGATGTCTTAGGTAGCTTAGAAAGGTCTTCAAATAAGAAACACAAGAAGGGATGGAAATGTGGCTTAATAGCAGAGTGTTTAGCTAGAACTCAACAGGTGCAGGCTTGGGCCATGTCTCAGTGGTAGAGCACCTGCCTAGAATACTGCAAGTGAGGGTATGGGGGTGTTTTACTGTAGTAGAGCAATCAAGAGACTCAGAGGTCAATATTCAGTCCTGCCAAAAACAACAAAAAAGAAAGTCATCAGTTGAGGGCTTTGGCTTGGAATGTTCATTTACTTGCCTTTCATGTCCATGGTACCCAGGCACAGAGGAGTGAACTGCTTCCTGGAACAGTCATGCCAAGACACACAGACACTGAGCCTGGGATGCTGCTGTAGGATTTCACACACTGACGTGATCATACTCCTGAGAGTTGAGAAGGGTTTAGTTACTTCTGGCCTCACTCATCTTTGAACCCTAGTCTTGAGGCTAAAACAGTCCACATGAAAGTATTTCATCTGTGACTCCCACTGCTCCTGCAAGAGAATTCCCAAGCCACAAGTACAAATCTCGTGAGATTTGTAAGAACAGTGGATCAGGTCAGCCGTCCTTATCAGAGACTGGCACACAGGATTAAAACTCTTCTACATTGTGGTGCACACCATGTTTACAGCCAGAGGAATCCCACCCAACATTCTACTGTTCCCACCTATCTCTCTTTGTCCTATCAGAGGCATCCTCCCTAAAAAGTGGGGAAGAGGATTGGTCAGTTCCATCTTACTGCTCATGTCAGTTCCCTGGCTGGCAGGTTTTCCAGGAAAGACATCTTTTAAAGACCTGCACTAGTCCACAACCACAGTTTAGTGAAACTTTCAACAGGGTGCAGCTGCATTGAGCTGCCACAGTCCATCCCCATGGTGCATTCTGGATTATCTATACAGTGGCATAAAATGTTGCCTTTTAGTATTTCTTCAGTTGAAACTCACAATAATTTTAAGAACTCAATAGAAATAGTTTAGAAGTATAGTAAAATTGATTGAGAAACAAAACATTATTTTCACACATGCTAGTTTCTAAGCACACACACTATGTCCAAGATCCTCCTGTAGTGCTCTGGAGTTAGCATCCTATAGCTGCAGAACAGAGGCCCAGAGACAGAATCTCCAGTGTTGGAGTCTGCCTCTGCAAACATGTCTTCTGTCTTGGAATTTTTGCAGATACTACATGTAAAGTAAAATAGATGTATTGGAGTTGTGCTTGATATTTTTGAAATTTAATTTTTGCACATGCTTGCCTGAATGTCTGTGCACAGCATGTATAGTAACCACTGAAGCCAGAAGATGGTATCTGATCCCTCATAACTGGAGTTGCTGATGGCTGAGAACCTCCTGTGTGGGCGCTAGGAATCAAACCCTGGTCCTTTAGAAGAGCAGTCAGTGCTCCTTACCTCTGATCTGTCTCTGCAGACTTAAGTAGAAAGAATCAAAAGGAAGCTTTGTAATAACCTAACAACAGCAAATCTTGATCCTTGGTTCCCTCCTCACAGTGAGTCATTACAAAAGAGTGAAGCATGATATATCTAAAATGACCTCACCAATGAAGTCTGATGTCTTCCCTGAGAAAGTGGCCACTATGATGATAAAACCTGCCAAGAGATTCCCATGAAGAGAGGACAGAGAAGCAGGCACAGGATCTGCCAGTCATCGTGGTCTTCATCTCTATTAGCAGCAGTTCTAACTGTTGGCACTGTGCCTTTTGGAATATCTGTTCCCAGGAGGGTAGCAATCCAAAGTTGGCCACACATCAAATGAAGATTAGATCCATGGCCATGTTGTCAAAGACTTTAGTGACAAATTATGCAAAACCTTTAGGTCATGACCCAGTCATCCTATGAGTCTTGACTTTCCTCATCAGAAAAATACAAAAGAAGAGAAGAAAAAGCGCCACCTTTGACCATCTCTAATGTCTCAGCCTCAAGCAAAGTCAGAAAAGGGGCCTCTGGTTGGCACATTGGCGATATTCTACAAGTACATGGAAGGGAAGACAGAAATTTTCCTAATGCGAAAGAAGTTACAGATGAGGAAGGCAATTCATCCACCTATACAGGGACTCCAGTTGATACTCTGGGTTTCCTGAGATAAGTTTCCCTTTTTTCCCCTAGGACTTTATCTAAAAACTACACTGAGACTCCTGTTCTCTCTTACATGACTTCTTTTGTGAACACATTACAATGTGAAATTATACAGTCATTCAACTCTGCCAGATACCTCTCCAGGGATGTATTGGCGTATTTCCTACTGTATTCCAAGTGTACATTCTCAGAGAGGAGGGACCTCATCTCCCTAGCTGGGTTTCTCATGTCTATTCCCATTACTGTCTATATCTTTCTTCAAAATACCTAATAGAATATCTCAAGGCAGGATTCTCTTTGACTCTGTTTGAGAAGATTTAGTCTGTGTACTTGGTTCATGCTCCTAATAAGAACATCATGACAAGGACATGTAGTAGAAAACAGTTGTCCACATCATGGCAGACAGGAAGTAAAAAGAGAGGTGGACCGCAAGTGTCTATGCATAATGTACACGCTACTGATCTATGGCCTCTAGCATCTCCCCATTTGCCAATGTTTTCAGGACCTCCCAAAACAGCATCACCAACTAGAGATCAAGCACTTAAAGCATGTGAATTGATAGATATTTAATCAGGCTGGACAGATGGCTCACTCAGTGGTTAAGGGCATTTGCTACTCTTCCAGAGGACCCAACTTTGCACTACCCCCCCCCCGCCCCAGCTCTCACACTGGGTGGCCTAATCACCTGTAATTCCAAATCCATGGGATTCTATGCCCTCTTCTGACCTACATGAGCCACTGTAGTCACATGCGCATACTATGCACACATGTATACACAGACATATGTAAATAAATGTGGTCCTCAAGAAAAATGGGATCTATGAAGATGTACAAATCTTTTGAAGCATGCATTTTTAGTAGTGCTGATGGAGAGGCTCAGGATGACTTCCATGTGGTTGGCATAGGTTACAGTATAGACCCTAGCAATGTTTAGAATGGGCAGGCTGAGAGAGATACTCAAATACTCAGTTAGTAGAAAGAAAGCAAAAAGTCTTTGCCCAGAAAATAGGTGAAGCTCGGTGACAATTCTTCTAACCCCACCCGCCTTGAAAGCCAGCTTCTACCAAAGACATCTATGTCCTGCCTGACACCTCTCGGAAGATTTATTGTCATAACAGACACTATTCTAAAGAGTTGGCCCTGGATCACGCATCAAAATGGCAAGTTTGAAAGGATTAGAACCATACCTGGTCACATATTTCATCTTGAGCCTACACTTAATTAAGATATTGCTAGAGCCATGGCAGAGACAAGCAGAGAACTAACCCTTTCTTCAGCATCCCCCATGCCTGTAATAAAATAAAATATACGTGGATTGCATGCAGTGGCTTATTCATAATTATTTCGTGCAGGAAGAAAAAAAAACAAATGAAGAGTTATCAGAAGCTCGTGTCATTAATTTTGGAAATCCAGATTTAATCAGAGCGCCTTATAATGCTTATAATGTTAGCACACCGGGCCCTTTATTCGAAGAGGTTTGTAGGTATCATCAAATCAATATCAGTTGATGTGACTCTTTAATGATATGATCATTTCAAAATTAGACTAATTTTAATTAGCAACAAAAGCATTTTGGGAACAGAAAATCTGTAGCTTTCTCAGCAGATCTTTGCTTCTGCTAACATTTAGAATTTTCCTAAGGGGGGAAAAAAAGCAAGATTTAAATTCCAATGAAGGTTACCCTGATTCATTTCCCCCCCAGCACCCAAGTTAGTCTTGAGTAGTAAGTTAAGAAAGCTCTTGACCTTTTAAAGGTCTCTGAGGTGCTGCTGGGGGCCCACTGAAATCTGTAATATGTATTATTCTCAGGAAGTCATGAGACTGAAAAAAGAGGCTGCAAATGACTTCTCATACCTGGGTTCTTGGCCATCTGCAGAAATTTGTAAGAGGACCCTGAGTCCTTTTCTTTACCTCCCATCAGTGTGTTGTCTGTTCTGCCCAGAGCCCCCCAGATCTGGTGGAAGAATAAACAGCTCCTGGTCTTGCTAATCAGATTTCTTCCTGCCACAGACAGGCCACAAGTGAGAGAAAAAAACTGAAGAAAGAGATATATGGAGGGAGAAAGTCAGGAAGAAGGAAGGAAGGAGGAAAGAAAGAGAGAAAGAGAGGGCAGGATGGATGGAGGGAGGGAGGGAATGAGCGAGGCAAGAAAGGAAGAAAATCAGGGATGCCTTTACCCACAACTTTAAAAGTAGGGGACAAAAGTGCAATGTTCTGAGGGAAATAACAGAAATCTGTGTAGTTCTTTTATCCTTCACAACCTGGAGGCACTTGGGGTCTGGCAGCAATTCGCCAGCTGGTGTAGGAAGTGTCCACTGAGTCCTGTGCAGGATCTAGACAGTGATGAAGCTCCCATTAAGTAGTGGGATTTCCTACTTCATCTTGTCCACAGGGGACTTGCTTATGGCCACCAAGACAGCCTGATGGCCATAC
>PVIH01010446.1:0-12500 GCA_004025045.1 Sigmodon hispidus | reverse complement strand
ATCTTGAACTGCTTGGGGTAAACATAACAATCTTATTCAATGTGGGGCAGCATTATTAGGGCTTCCCACTTCTAACACTGAGGCTGGCCCTGGCTTAAGTTAAAAAGAAGCAGTAAAATTTTGAGATTCTATTTACATGACTGCAATATCAGAAATTCAAATTATTTTATGGTCATAAAGGATACTGAAAGCCTGTGCGGTCGGGTTATTGTTCAGTTTTCTAGAGTGTATACTAATAAGAAATGACAAAGAAGTGATATGTTAAAATATAATATTGCTAAATGGATTAGATTTTGTGTTTGTGTTCATTTAGAAAATAATAGGTACAACCTTAATAAAAGCATTTATATATTTTTACACCAAAGACACAAACCCCAAAGCAAACTCATTAACTAGTAATTTTACCCTCATTAAAATACATTTATTTGTATGCTTACATGATTTGATCGCTTAAAAAAAAAGAATATTACTTTTTATGCAAATATTTCTGTAGTTTTCTTCTCTCAGTTCCCTTCATTGGGAAAGTCCCCAGTTTTCTGGAGGTTATAATTAGAGATAATTTGGCCTCCCTCATAATATTTTGATCCTGGGAATGATTCTTTTGGAAAGAATCTTAAGTCTCATAGCATCCTGATGGATCTTACAGAAGGCACAAATACCACGGGTAGGATGTTATGTTAAACAAGCAACCTTTGGGGGTAAGAAGGGGTCTGAGGACAGAAGCAGGGAAAGCTGAGTCTGTAAGATTCAAGATGAGATACAGCCAGGGGAGAAGAGAATCAGAGAAGGAGGGGGTGCTGGAGGGGCCAGGCGGAAGCCAAATCTCTGCAGCCACTGCTTCTCAGGTGTGGCTGCTGGTTAGCCTCCAGGCGACTGGCGGAGGGGGCTGGAGGGGGCGCAAGTTTGGAGACCTACACTAATAATGTGAGATAGAATTGTAATCATCATTGCCGAAATTGCAGACAAAGGGCTAATTATCAGGACTCATAAATAGACACTTAAAATGTTGTACATGAGACTTGTTCATTATACATGGATTCTACTTTTGGAGAACTCCTGAATATAATCACCGACGGGGCTGAGATTGGCAGGACCAGGGTCTACTACTGAGCTGGCAGGCACCTCAGGACGGGAGCCAGGACTCACGAGGGGTGGGTTTTTCTCAGCCATTGCAACAGGCTGGGACTCAAAGGCAACCTGGTCCAGCCTTCCTTGCTTCTCCCCGGCTTCCCACAGAGTGAGCAAGACCCAAACGAGGGAGCTGCCCAGGGCAAGCCAGGCTCTGAGCTGGTCTCTGCCAGGATCCTCAACATAGCCCTTGCATGGAAATTGCCGACAAAAGAAATTAAGAGCAGAGATGCTGGGATTAGACTAATGCATTGATCAAGTCAGACCCTCTCTGTTTCACTGCCAGCGTGCCCCATATAAAAGCGTCATTAAACAAACTCCATCGTCTCCCGTAGTAATGGCCTGCGATTTGAGCATGCCCCAGTGATTGACAAGTGATGCCACGGCTGCCTGTGTTGTCTTTAAAAAGCCACATCAGATCAGCAGAAGCTTAAAGCACGGCATAAATTATAGATACACGTCTGTTTTCTTTGATGATGTGACTCATAGGTGCATGGCTCTCCTCTCACACGGAGAACTGCACTTTCAGGAGCCTTTGTGCTGTGTCACATCACATTGCAGAAAACAACAGTGAAAACATAAACCTTTTCCCAGTCGCCTTCCTCCTTCCTTGCGTTCTTAAAACAAAATATTTTACACAAACCAGCCTGCTTCCGAGGCGGCTTGGAAGTTTTCCACTTTGGAAAAATTAATTAAACATCAAATAAGTGTTTAAATACGAAATTCGGTGCAGCAAGGATTATGGCACAAGGCTGCATTTATCTGTCAACCCTGCTAACTGCGCCTGCTGGAGGCAGGGTTACTGAGTCGGAATATTGTAGGCATCCCGGTCGTTCAAAAACAAAGACGTTCAGAAAGTATTAACAGAAGCATACTTTGCTTCGTAAATTTTATTGTCAGCTGGCGATGCAATTTCCTTATTACTGAGTCCTAAAAGTCTCCCGTGGAATGTTCAGGAGCTACTGTGCCAAAGAGAAAAATCAAAAATATGAAAACATGGCTACAGTAAGGAGGAAGCTGGATAAAGACAGAAAAATATTTGACTATCTTGTCAGTTGAGAGGTGCCTTTTTAAAAGATATTTTATTTGTGTGTGTGTGTGTCTCTGTGTGTGTGTGTGTCTGTGTGTGTTTTCGAGTTATGGAAGTCAGGTATGTGTGGTGACCAGGATCCCCATGGAGCTGGAATTATAGGTACTTGTGAACTGTCCAACAGGAGTGCTGGGAACAGAACTCACATCCTCTGTAAGTGCAGAGCTGCAAATCGGATTCAGTGGTCCTCTTAACCATAAAGCGATCTCTTCAACTTTTTTTTCTTTTAACCTTCAACTATGTAGCTCACACTGGCCTTGAACTCAGGATCTTCTTGGGATTAGAACAATAACACATTGGTCGAGTCAGACCCTCTCTGTTTTACCTGCAGCATGCCCCATACAAATGCATCATTAAGGAAATTCTGTCTCTGCTAGTAATGACCTGTGATCTGAGCATGCCTCAGTAGCTGACAAGAGATGCCATGGCAGCCTGTGTGGCCTTTAAAAAGCCACATTGGCTCAGCAGAATAGAACAGCACCACACTTATCTGAGAGGTGCCCATTTCCATGGCTCCTCCACACCTCTGCTAGTCCATTGTCGACCATGAATTACACCATTCACTTGAGCTTCAAAACAATATTTCCATCAGAAACTGACTCAAATTCCAACCTCTGAAGATCTCTTTGAACATTTACCATGCTTCCAGAAGGAGTGACTTCCTACATAAAGGAGCTCCTCGTAAAGAGCCAGCCCAACCTGCCAATAGTTCCTCAATACGATTCCCAGTCCAGACAACATTTGCAAGGCCACGCATTCAGAAGTCTTCTACCATTAGAAGGGAAAGTTGGTCCCTGAATTCTGTAGAGTTTGCTTGCTCTCAGGCTCTAACTTAAAAAACACTCATCGCAGATCACTTTTCTTAGAGCTAAGACATTTCCTTTTTCCCTGAGGTGTCAGGTTCTCTAAGTTGACATAATTCTGCACAAATCACTCTGGTGATGTAACTTAGAATGTCCCAATCCCCTTTGGACCCTGGCCTCTGTAACTGGGCCATCACTCACTTAGTCTCATCTTATCTTTAAATAAATGTAACCAGAAGGGACTTGTTCAGCTCGCCACCTCTTGAGTGATGTGAATTATTTATACAGTCTTCATAGGCATTTGTTAAGCTTCACACAGTCAAGGAGAGAGAAGCTGTTTGTCTTGTGTTCATCTTGAGGGGTAAGACCTCAGGCTTGGTGTGAATAGCAGGAACGTTCTGGAAGACTATTAGCCCTAACCTTGGCTGTGAAGAGTATGGTTCACTTGGATTTGTCATCTTCCATAAGACCTTGAGCTACAGAACGTCAAGGAAACCTTCAGGGTGTGCATATTAGGCTCCCAGTCCACAGAGAGGGGCTGAAGTCCAAGATCCAGCCACAGGCATGTAATACTGGCTCTGACATGTGGCCCTCACTGTAGTGCCAGAAAGCATGGAATTGACGACAATGCAGATGAATGGCTGCAGCCCCCTGAGAATCTCCTATGAGCAGAGTCCACCCTGAGTAATCCCAAAGCTGGTGGCATGTTTTGGTTAATAGAGATTTGTGGCATGGTACTAAGTAAAGGGTGAAATCTAGAGTCCCACATGATGAGTTTGGAATCTCAGGTACACTCACATGATTGGCATGAGTTCCAAATCCTGAAATAATCTGTCCTGGGCTCCCATTGTGAGGCATAGTCACGCTGATGTCATTGAAGCTCTGTTCCCTTGTTCCCTTTGCCCATCCCTTTTCATGAACAGCCAGGTTCTCATGGGCAGGAGAAGTCCTCCGCTATCCTCTCTGCCTCTGCACTTCTTGGGTATTTGGGATCTGTTTGGGAAGTCTATTTTCACTGAAGACTTCGGAGAGACAAAGAATGTGATTTGAATGTATTTAAATATTGTTTTAAGTAATAAAAATATAATGAAAAAGAAAAGAAGGGATGGAGGAAATAAGGAAAGAAGGGAAAGAGGGAAGGAGGCAGGAATGGGGGAGGGGGAAGAAGGAGGGTGGGGAAGGACTGTGAGGAGGGAGGGAGGAAGGGAGGGAGGGAGGGAGGGAGGGAGGGAGAGAAGGAATTAGGCTAAGCAAACCATGGAGAGTAAAGCAATAAACAGCATTTCTCTGTGCTCTGTGCTTTAGCTCTACCCTCGCCGTTTCTGCCTTGACATCTCTCTCTCATGGACTGTGGTCAGGATCTGTAAGACAAATACGCCTTTCTCTTGCCATGCTGCCGTTTGTCACCATGTTTATTGCAACAACACAAAGCAAATCAGGATAGCGTGGAACCCAAGTATGCTCAGCATGGAAGGGAGACTGTTATGTGTCTAGAATCTGAAGTCTTGATCATTCACTGCTCAGGGGTAAAGCTGGGGGAAGAAGGCCCAGGCTTTAAGCTACTGGAAATTGTGAACCAGCATCGGACACCTGATCAAAGCTTTATGAAAAGGCTTGCAATACAATATCACTTTTTAAAAAACCAACCAAACAAGTTTGTCTAGAAAAGCATAGAATAAAAGATTCACACATGCTTCTTACACAGCTCAACTCCCCAAACCTTACCACCATTGCCTTCAATTTCTGCTTTGCAACCTGTTCACCTCAAACAGAATGGGTAGCCATAGTGTCTGTGGCTGAGAGATCTGACCCTGTAAAGATGCCTAAGATGAGCATGTCTGCTTCCTGGTGGATGAGTATTTGTGGTGAAGATGAAGATGCTCCTTGGTTTGGGATGAAGCTACATCCCAGTGGACCCAGGTTGAAATATCATATTCAAAGTCTATGTTTCCTCCTAAGTGATGTTTGTGTTTTCCTCGTCATAAAGTCAGCAAGTCAGTCACTGAAGATTGGGCAGCCTGTGCTTCCAACTTACTTGGATAGGGGCATGAACCTCAAAAGCATGTTCCTCTCAATATTGCAATCTTCTTTGCCCCTAAGAAGACCTGGCCATGACCCCTGCTATCCTATGACACACTCTCCAAGGTACCAGGAAGATGCCAAGGGATTCTAAGCAAACCCCCAGTGTGGTCAGATGATTTAGGCTATCTACTGGCATTGGATTTCTTGTCAGTGTGGGATGATTCTTTGTCAGTCAGCTTTTCATTGCTGTGATGTAGTGCCTGAGGAAAACAATTTAAAGCAGAAAGTATTTGTTGTGTATAATGGTTGACCCACACAGATCAAATGCCTCTGCTGAGTTCCCGGCTCCAGGTTCCTGTCTTGAGGTTCTTCCCTGATTTACTTTCCCACAGGACTGTAAGCTGTAATCAGAAATTAACTCTTTTCTCTTTAAGCTGCTTCAGCCATGGTATTTACCACAGTGATAGAAAGCAAACAAAACAGTGGCTTTGCCCACCTCTGTCTCTTGACAGACAGGTCAGCCAGCTTAAAGAAGCCTCCACATGTGCTGAGGACTGTTCCTTTTTTTCTCTCTTCCTTCCTGTGTCCCCTTTCTTTCTATGTGTCTTTCTTCATTGAGACAATATTTCATTACATAACCCAGATTCGATTCAAACTTGCAAACCTCCTGCCTCAGCCTCCTGAGTACCAGAAAAGAAAGGGTATACCACCAGTTCATACCACCACGAAAGACAGCCACTACATACCACCACAGACCACCACTAAACACCACCAAACACCACCACTACAGACCACTACAGACCACCATAGACCATCACTAAACATCACCACTACAGACCACCATAGACCACCACAGACCACCACTAAACACCACCAAACACCACTACTACAGACCACTACAGACCACCATAGACCACCACTAAACACCACCACTACAGACCACTACAGACCACCATAGACCACCACAGACCACCACAGACCATCACTAAACACCACCACTACATACCACCACAGACCACCACTATATACCACCACAGACCACCACTAAACACCACCACCACAGACTACCACAGACTACCACTACTACAGACCACCACTATAGACCACTACAGACCACCATAGACCACCACAGACCACCACAGACCAATACTAAACACCACCACAGACCACCACTATAGACCACCACTATAGACTACCACAGACCACCACTAAACACCACCACTACAGACTGCGCCGCGCCCAATCCCATCCAGCAGGAAAAGACACAGCACCAGGATTCTTCTGTGGTAATTGACCAGGTCCTTTATTGTTACAGATACTTCTTGCAGTAGTAGCCCCTTGCAGTAGTAGTTCCTCCTCCCAACCTGTGCAGCCAGTTTTAAGCTCAAGTCCTTCACTCAGCTAATGCCGCGTGGGCCTTCACCATAGGGCCACGCACACGGAAGCAAGCTAGTCAATTCAGCACATCCCATGGATGGAGTTAATTATTACTAGAAGCATTCGCCATCAGGAAGGCGGGAAACAGGAGCCAGCGCCATCTTTAAGGTGCGGCAGCTCCCAACAACAAACCACCACATACCACTACTACAGACCACCACTACAGACCACCACAGACCACCACAGACCACCACTACAGACCACCACTACAGACCACCACAGACCACCACTACAGACCACCACAGATCACCACAAACCACTACAGACCAACACTACAGACCACTACAGACCATCATTACATTCCACAAATTCAGACCACTATTACAGACCACCACTTTAGGCCATGATTACAGACCACCACTACAGACCACCACAGACCACCACTGAACACCACCACTACAGACCACCACAGACCACCACAGACCACCACTACATACTACCACAGACCACCATAGACTACCACTAAACACCACTACTACAGCCCACCACAGCCCACCACAGACCACCACTATAGACCACTACAGACCACCATAGACCACCACAGATCACCACAGACCATCACTAAACACCACCACAGACCACCACTATAGACCACTACAGACCACCACTAAACACCACCACTACAGACCACTACAGACCACCATAGACCATCACTAAACACCACCACTACAGACCACTACAGACCACCGTAGACCACCACAGACCACCACAGACCATCACTAAACACCACCAAAGACCACCACTATAGACCACCACTATAGACCATCACTACAGACCACCACAGACCACCACTACAGACCACCACTATAGACCACCACTACAAACTACTACAGACCACCACTTTAGGCCATGATTACAGACCACCACTACAGACAGACTACCACCAAAGACAAACACCATTATAGACCACCACTGCAGAATACTACTGACCACCACTACAGACCACCACTACAGACCACTACATGCCACTACAGACCACCACTACAGGCCTCCACTACTACAGACCACCACTACATACCACCATCACTATAGACCACCACTACAGGCACAAAGGTGCTTTTCAAAATTATTTCTCCGTTTTCCACAATTACTGGTCCCAAAGGGGGAAAGGTATCAAGTCTATAACCCTTCTGTGGTCCCTGGCTCTGCCATATCCCTCTTAAGGCTCTTTCTAACCCAATATTACAGCAATATTGATGGCCACAGGAGCCAGAAGTGGCACCAAGTGTCCCATGGTAACACATGTTGCTTCCTGAGTATGGAAATTATTAACACAAACTTAAGATCACAAGCCCCTTCTAAAGTAAGTTGTATGTTCTTTATAACTTCCTGTGAACATTTTTCCTTAAAGAAAGAAAAAGAAAAAAGAAAGAGAGAGTGAGAGAGAGAGAGAGAGAGAAGAAGGAAGGAAGAAAGGAAGAAAGAAAGAAAGAAAGAAAGAGAAATACAACCAAACAAAACAAAGCAAAAATATTCCTTGGGATAACTTGAGATAGATATGGAAAGGTGGAGCTGACTCACAGACCGTGGTTGGGTGGGCATTGCTTGCCTGCATTGCTTACAATTGAGCCTCGTTCTAGATTCTTCTCTCCCCACTCTCCATCATCTCGACCTTTGTGTCTCTCCCATTTTGTTCCTCTGAGTCTCTGTCTCCCTCTGTCTGTCCCCCTGGTGACCTCTAAGAGAAGGTGAGGAGGGGATTAGATCTTCCTGCTGGTGTAGTAGTGCATAGCTGTGATGCCAATACTCTGAAGCCTAAAGCAGGAAGGTCAAATAAATAAGGGCAACCTGAGCTACACCATGAGGGAAGGACCAGCCTGAGCTACAAGGGGAGACTGAAAATACCAGCAAGAGTGTTTTCCAGCCCTGTGCAGTCAGGGCCAACTGCCACCAAACTTTATGACTGGAGAGCAGAGATCACTTCCTGGACCAGTGCAAGAAGATGATCATCTCCCATTGTTGCCATTGGCCTCCCAACAGGCATGCATTCACGTATACCGTGAATAAATAAGTTAGTAAATAAATAAAATTAAAGACACAGCAAAAACTAAATTTAAAAACTTATAGAGACCTTGGGAGATGGTTCAGTGAATAAAGGGCTTGCCACTCAAGCATGAAGATTGGAGCTGGATCCATATGTAAATACAAGGCAGGTGCAGTACCCTGTATATAATCCTAGATCAGGTAAGGCAGTGCCAGGAGACCCCCAGAGCAAACTGGCCAGCAAACTCCATGTCCAATTGAGAAATTTCCTCAACAAATAAGGTAGAGTACTGTCAAGGAAAGGTTCTGAAATCAACCTCCCATAGATACCTGGTGTGACCACCACTGTAAATGGTTCTGCTCCCAGAGGGTGCTCCAACACAGAAGGTCCTGATGCAGGGATGACACAAGAGTGACTGCATAACTCTTTCTCTCTCTGTCCCTCCCTGCCTCTCTCCCTCCCTCTCTTTCTCTTCATATTAGAAGTATTTTCTAAACTCACTCATACCGTAGTGACTCTTAGGCTGCAGGCTATGGTCCAGTAGGAGACAGAACTGGAGCCTCTGTGATTTTGCAGGCCAGCTCATACTCCAGATGCTGTTACTATAGGAAGGTGCTTCCAGTGAGCCAGAGGCATAGGAAGCCCAAGCCAGGGACACACCAACTCAGCAAGCTGGGCCTGCAGCTAAGCACCACAGCCTAGCCTTCTCGTGTACCTGGACATGAGAGATTCCAAAGGAGGCTATTTTCCTGGCCTGTCACTCACTGCCTTGGCATGCTTGGGTGATGGGCAGACTGGGCCCTCATCTCTCTGTGAATGAAAAGTTCCAGAGATTTCTACCAGAACACCCTGCCCAATCCCCCAATTTACCTTCCCTCAATTACAGCAGCCATAGGACTATGCTGAATCCCAGTTATCAATAAGTAGCCCAGTAATATATTTGAAGGTTTTAGTTAGCATCTTTTATTTTATGGTTCTCACAGTGCTGAGGATTGGACCTAGTGCCTCACACTTGGTAGGCAAACACTGTACTGTTGAGCCATATTTTTATCCACTTGACTATTACTGGATATCCCCATGAAAGAAAATAGCACAAACTAAGCTCTCCTGAATTCTTTCTACCATGTTTGGATGCTCAGGAAAGTCAGCAGACCCCAACATGGAAGAGAGTCTTCACCTGAACCCACCTGTGTGGCCACCAGAACTGTGGGAGATGAGTTGATGTTGTTAGGTCAAGCAAGTCATTAATTAATAATTCAACAAAGCAATGTTTTTAAAGCATACCAAGTTTCCAAGCGAGGGAGACAGATGAGCACACCCTGCCAGGTAATACTCGAATAAGCTGGTATGGTACCAGCCCAGAGCCCCACCAGGACTTTAAACATAAATCCTAAAATCTGGGGTAGTGTCCTCAGTGGGTTTTATTTGAGTTTATTTATCCCTTTCTGACCCCCTCTTTCTCATTGGGGAGTGAACTCAGGACCTTCACACATGCTTGGTAGATGTAACCTACATTCCCTGTTCACTAACTGGGTTTTGAAAGTTAAATATGACACCCTGATCCCTTTCAAAATAAAAACAAACCATAACAAACAAACAAAAAAGGCAATAGCAATGGGCAGAGGGGAAAGGTGTTCACAACAAAAAGCACAGAGAGTCTGTTCAGGTGTGGCTTTTCTAAGCCACAGGACCTTTCTCTATTCTGTTTTGATCTAGCCAAGTTCCCCCCACCCCCAGGATTGCCGCTCACCTCACTCACTCAGTGCCCCAATGCCATTGATCTGGCAATGCCAACAGGTCAGCCCAGGAATGGGAGGACAGAGCCTCCCCCAGAAAATCCAACATGGCTTCTGCGTCAAAATAAGCTAGAGTTTCTTTTCCTTCCCTGAAGTAGCCTCTACCTTATGTCTCGCAGTTTTAAATCTCCAAAGATTTTTGGTAATTTTGGTAAATGTAAACGCTATTCCATGTTCATCAGCCTTCATTGTGTTCTGAGGCGTGGCATTGGCATGTAGAGTTCTCCTTGTGCTCTGGGAGCTCTATTGAGGGTGGAGGTCTCAGAACTAAGATCTGGCTTGACACTCAGGTGTAACCACTCCCCTGTGAGTAAGACAAATTATGTACCCCCCCCAGGTGTATTTCCTCATTCATAAAATGGTGTGAAGCATGCATTCACAACAGGTAAGATGTATTAGCAACCTAAGTGCCCACAAACAAGTAAGTGAATACTTAATACCTATAGTCATACATATACACATACACACTAGACACATATGCATGCATGCAAACGTGCATGCAAACACACCATAGAGCATTCCTCATTCATAAAAAGATGGAGTGCATTCATAAAGTCAATGAAATAAGGCAACAGAAAAAAGTAAACACAACTGAATCCAGAGCCAGGCTTGGCTGTGCACACTTATCATGCTAGGACTGAGAACATAGAGACTGGAAGATCAGGAGTTTAGGGTCATCCCCAGCTACAGAGTGAGCTCAAAGCTAGCCTGGGCTACATAAAACTCAACCTCAAGCAACAATGATAAAGTTGCGCTCAGAGACAAAGAACAGACTGACAATTGACAAGTGCTGGGAGTGGCGTGGTCAGGATCTGAAGATGGAGGGACATGAAGCTATAGAGTCTGGTCTACAGCACAGGTACCAGGTTCTCACCACATACACAGGCACACACACAGCCATATATACACATATGCCGACACATAAACACATGCATACACACACATATATATACACATGCAAGCATACTTGTGCATACATACACATATGCACACACATACACACATGCATGCACACACATAAACATGTATGTACACATATAAGCACACACATATATACATATACACACAAATGCATACATACACATATGTAAGTTCACATACACATACATGCATATACATACACACATGCATATGTGCATACACATGCACATACAGGTACATGTATATGTGCATAGATAAGCACACACAATACACACAAGCACAAACATATACATACATATGTACACAGATATATAGAGATAAGCATACTCATACGTATATACACATATACATACATACAAGCACACATGAACAAACATACATTTGTACACTCACAAACACACATGTATACACACATAGGCAGTAAAGTGTGACAATAATAAAGCTAGCTGACTACAATAGTTGAGTTCTATCTTATGTGTCAAGCACTGAGCCCTGTTGCTTGGATGAAGAGCACATAGGCTAGGGCACATGCATGGGCTACTTCATCCCTGTTGGCCTCCCTTGCACTTTACTGGGGCTCTGCCTTCACAAAGAAGCAGTGGGGAGAAACCAGGGACTTACCCTCAAGACCTTAGAATCACCTCCCAGCCCTGGGATCTAACTTCTTTTCCTTGTGGAGATGTTGATACTGGCCACATGTGATGAACACAGTGCCCAGGTTACTGTGCTTATACACCTGGGTGCATTGTGAGGGACTGTGTGTGAGCACACGTGTGTGGTAGCAGAATGCAGGGCATGCTGGGCTGGGCTCCACATTGAACCACAACCTTGAAGCTTCCTAAGACCTCTGACAATTGTGCCTGCTTCAGGTTATGGAGGAGAATGCTCCTCAATGCTTCAGGTTATGGAGGAGAATGCTCCTCAATGCTTCAGGTTATGGAGGAGAATGCTCCTCACTGCTTCAGGTTATGGAGGAGAATGCTCCTCAATGCTTCAGGTTATGGAGGAGGATGCTCCTCAATGCTTCAGGTCAGGGAGGAGAATGCTCCTCAATGCTTCAGGTTAGGGAGGAGAATGCTCCTCAATGCTTCAGGTCAGGGAGGAGAATGCTCCTCAATGCTTCAGGTTATGGAGGAGGATGCTCCTCAATGCTTCAGGTCAGGGAGGAGAATGCTCCTCACTGCTTCAGGTTATGGAGGAGGATGCTCCTCACTGCTTCAGGTTATGGAGGAGAATGCTCCTCAATGCTTCAGGTCAGGGAGGAGAATGCTCCTCAATGCTTCAGGTTATGGAGGAGAATGCTCCTCAATGCTTCAGGT
>PVIH01010445.1:40370-75447 GCA_004025045.1 Sigmodon hispidus | reverse complement strand
GGAAAAAAAAAATTCAGAGGGAAAGATGAACACAAAGAAAATATAGGTGTAGCAATCTTATTTGTATGTCTACCCTTGATAAGCCATGCTTATCATTCTTATCCTCTATATAGTTATTGTTAACTCTTCCACATTTTAAATTCTTTTTACTGTGTTTTTTTTTAATAAATACAAAATAAAGGAAAAAAAAAAAAAGAAACTGCTGTAATTTTGACTCAACTTGAAATTCTCATTAAAATATAAGCACTAGGAATGTAGCTTTATAAATATTGTAGAATGTTTATACCATTGACATGACTTTTACATTGACTGTACATTAAAAAATAGAACATTAGCACATTTTTCTGACATAATCCTTAGGAAAATTTGTTCTGATTAGGTATTGGTTGATATTGTTTCAAACACACGTGCACACGCGCGCGTGCACACACACACACACACACACACAGATATCATTAATATTTACAGATATTTCCTACCTTTTTAGTTTCAAAAAGCATACACAAACATAAACTTTATCACTGTACCCACCTAAATGTAAAGTTCAATGGCATCCACATTGTTGTGCTGACATTACTATTACCTACTTGTAGACACTTTTATCATCTTACAGAGAGATTCTCTTACCCCTGAGCAACACCTCCATCCTCCAGCTCCCCTAACCTCTGATGACCTTGACTTTGCTCTTTGTTGAATCTGCCTATTCCACATAGCTCAGTGAGGCAAATTTATACAGCATTTGTCCTTTTGTAGCTGGCTTTTCCTCCAGCATAATGTTTTTAAAGTTCATCTACATGGAAACACATATCAGATTTTAATTCCTTATATCAAAATAATATTCCACTGCATTTCATGTATTTTGTTTATCCACTCATCTAGACTGCTCATTTTATTTTAAAATTATTATTATCTTACCATTTGGCTTTAGTGAGTCGTGTTGCTGAGAACACTGGTCTTCAAGCATCTACATTTCTATTTTATGATCTTTGTGATGCCTGCTTAGGAATGCGATGATTGAGTCTTACTCTACTTCTATGTTTTACCTTTGAGAAAACACTCATTCCCCAATAGCTTCTCCATTTTCTACTCCTTTCAACAGTGTGAGAGGGCTCCAGTTTCTCCCTGTTCTTGCCGACACTTGCTAATATCTTTTAATTTTAAGAAATAGCTACCCTACTGGCCATGAAGTGTTGTTTCATTGTGGCATTTATTTGCATTTTCCTAATAAGGTTCAGCAACTTCTCATGTGCTTATTGGACATTTGTTTATGTTGTTTTAGAATTTTGCATCTATTTAAGTTTTTGCCCATTTTTGAATTGAGCTGCTATTTGTTAGTTTTCAGTCTCTTTGATGTTTTATATGTTGTATGGATTACATTTGTGTATAACGTTCTGTATAATCATTGAGATTACTGATATGTACATTTGTTTCTTTTAATCATACCAAACTCATGGAAATCGGTGACAAAGGTTCCTGACTTAGGGTTACTATTGCTCTGATTAAACACCATGACTGAAAGCCACTTGGGGAGAAAAGGGTTTATTTCATTTCTTCTTCCATATAACAGTTCGTTATTAAAAGCTTTTAGGGCAGGAATGCAAACAGGGCAGGAACTTGAGGCAGGAGATGATGAAAAGGCTGCGGAAGAATGATGCTTACCAGCTTGCTTCTCACAGTTTGCTAAGAATCCAGGACCACCAGCCCAGGGTGGAACCATCCACAGTGGGCTTGACAGACACATCAATCACTAATGAAAAATTTCCTTACAGGTTTGCCTACTATTCAATCTTATGGGAGTATCTCACCTGTGGACCCCTCTACTCTTAGGGCTAGTTTCTGTCAAGTTAGCTGGCATAATTACCCTATGCCCTAATTTCACATCCCTGATATCCAGCTCATATTTTATGGAAAAAGAAACTGAAACGTGACAGTCATAAATATAGAATGTTCTTTCAATTTCCAAGTCTTTGCCCACCCCCCTGTCATTGTATTTCCTGTTCCTTCCAAGCTGCTGGATTTCCTACTTTTGCTTCAGACCTCAGCTTTAATTCTTTAAATAAAAATGTGTTAGTTCATGGAGTAATGGATTTCATTATAGCATTTTCAGACATGTCTCTTACTTTGTTTTAATTTACCTCCCTTTTCTAGTGACCTCCATTTTCTGATTTTATATTATCTAAAGATTGTGTGTGTTTGTGTGTGTGTATGTATGTGTGTATGTATATATGTTTGTGTATGTGTGTGTATGTGTTTATGTGTGTGTATGTATATGTGCTTGTGTATGTGTGTGTATGTGTTTATGTGTGTGTGTATGCATATGTGCTTGTGTATGTGTGTGTATGTGTTTGTATTTGTGTATGTGTGCATGTGTGTGCTGTGTATGTGTGTGTTTGTGTATGTATGTGTATGTGTGTGTATGTGTTTATGTATGTGTGTGTATGTACGTGTTTGTGTATGTGTGTATGTGTTTATGTATGTGTTTATGTATGTGTGTGTATGTGTGTATGTATATGTGCTTGTGTATGTTTGTATGTATATGTGCTTGTGTATGTATGTGTTTGTGTGTGTGTATGTGTGCATGTGTGTGTGTGTGTGCTATGCCTGTGTGATCCTATGCCTATGCACATGTATGCAGAGGCCAGAAGAAAGCACGAAATGTCCTCCCCTATGTGTCTGCTGTACCTTTGAGTCATGGTCTCTCCCTGAACTTGGAGCTGCTATTTTCTTCTCGGATGAAAACTAGCAAGCCACAGTGACTATTCAGTCTCCAGCTGCCTTGGAGCTAAGGTTGTATTCAGGAGCGAGGAGCCCAGCTCCTTAAGCAGCTGCTGGGGTGGATCTGAACCTCTGTTCTCATCATTAGACAGCAAGCAAACAAGCTTCCCTCCTGAGCCCTCTCTCCAGTTCCCTTGTTCTTGGATTTAAAGCAGAGTGGGTCTCTCCCTCTTCCTTCTACTACGTCTCACATTGTTTTACAGATGCTATTTTACAGCCATTTGCTTTTATTATGAGCTGTAGAGTTCTTGAGTATGGAGTGCATGTTGTATTGATGTTTAAAACATGTTGAAAGTTCAGTGAATTAAATGTAGAAATTGCTTAAATAATACCTGACCTGAAGTCCCAGTTTCCCTCTTACAAGCCAGGCCTCAGGGAACAAAATCAGCAATTTTGCAAATATTGCAGCAAACCTCCAACCACTTAACAAGGCTTTGTGGTCCACATGAGGCTTTCACTCACTTTGTCTTATTTTTGTCTGTGCCACAGTCTTGGGAAAGGGAATGGCATGTCGCCAAGGGATAGATGCCTAGGATCAGGGAAGGCTCGTCTAGGGCTGTGACTTTCAGTATTGTCCTGCAACAAAGCATTTTCATTGTTGAAATCACAACTGGCTGCTGATCTGTAAGCATCAGGCTGCTCAGAATCTTGGTTCCTAGTTTAACCAAGTGCCCAGTCCCAGAACAAATAAGACTTGAGGACTTGGGAGAATAAAATATTAGTTCAGAAGTTCAAAGGAAAGCTCAAAGACTTTGTCCAAAATGGGACAGCATGCACAAATCCCTGAAATAGGAAAATAGAGAAAATTTGCCCAGAGAAGGAAACCCAGGAATGACACATTCTGGAGTTGCCTCCAGGAACTTTTCCTTTCTTTATACAGTGTTGGCACTCAAGTCCTGAAAGCCTTTAGAGACCCTGCAGCATGTTTTCAAAAATCATTTTTTTCAGTATACCAGTGTGATCACTTTCTCTATAATAGTTTGGGACTAGTCATGACATTTTGATGGTTTGCATGAGATTTCTTCTACAGAGTTGAGCGTCTGAATTTTTGGCCTCTAGGTGGTGGTACTGTTTGGGGAGGTTCAAGAGGCATGGCCTTCTCCGAGGAAGGTTGTCCGGGTGGCAGGCTCTAAAATTTAAAGCTTCACACTGTTAAGTTTGCTCTCTGCTTCTGGCTTGTAGTTCAAGATGTGAGCTCTCAACTTGCTGGGAACCAAGTGCCAATGTGCCCACTATCTCAAGATTCGCCAGGAACTCAGCCCTTCAGGCAAGACTCAAATTAGGCTTCCTTTTTACTATGAGTTAAGCTTTTTCCCAGGAAACAAACAGGTGTCTCCTTTCCGGTCAGACTCCCAGAGAACAGGTGCCCCTTTTCCTGTTAGGCAATTGATAGACAGATTTCCAAAGTAACACATCTATTTTAGCAGAGTATGTTTTGACTGTGGACTGTCCTCACCCTGTCTGCCTGTGTGACCCTTCCCACCTTGAATCACTATTTATCTGCTGGCTGAAAAATAAAGTAGGGGAGGCCTGATCAGAAGGTTTTTGCCTTGCCCTCCGTTCTTTTGTGTTCTTGTCTCTCATTTGTCTCACTCCCAGTTTCAGGTTCACGTTGAAGACCCCGCTGACTGGGGCATCAACTTCCTGTTCCAGTTTGCTTTCTTCCAAGCTTCTCCCCATGACAGATTCTTAACTCTCTAGAATCACAAACCAAGTAAATCCTCCTTCTGTAAAATTGCCTTAGTGTTTCATCACAGAAATAGAAAGGTACCGAATACAGCCATATTACCAGGTGTAAAATTTACTCTCAAATATTCCTAGAGGAACAGAGAGGATAGGCCTAGCATCTTATTATCCTTAAGAGACTAATTTCAAAACCACAGAATTTATCTTTTTCCAGTGCTTTTCAAGTGGGCTCAAAATGTACTGGGGTATGCTGAGAGATGCACCTTCACCAGGCTCACTGTGAGTTAGGTTTTCACTTCTAGGTGACATAATGCTCTTCAGTGTAAGGGTCTGGGTTTGTGTGCAGATCCTAGCTTAGCCAACACTAAGCAGTTGTTAACTGGTGGGCAATTATTTGCATCTTTGAGTCTTCATTTGTCTTTTCATAAAATGAGGGTTATGATGATATCATTTTTACAGAGTCATAATTAAATTAAGCCTGTGACTGCCAGGCAGTAAATCAAGTAGATGTTGTGTTTTTCTTTTTCATCTTTTGCCTAACATACCTTTGTGGGATTAATATATTTTCCGTGTTATGTAGCTTAAACATAAGACTTAAGTATATCTTTTAGAATAAGTTAGATCCTGTGCTCTTTAATTTCACTGGTGACTACATAGCTTCCAATGTCAGCTGACAGCCAACTGGTAGTGCTGTCTTCTCGGATACACTGGCTAATCCAGGCCATGTACTAAAGCAGGCAGGAATGCATTGTGGAGAAGGCTCTTCAGGAATTACTTCAGGGAAGACACAATACCACAGCTGGTAGATTACCATTGTGAGGAAGAGATTCCTTGCAACCGAGTCATTCCCTGGCTTTGGCCTGAAATGTGAAAGTTTTTTTTTTTTTTTTTCTGTTGTTGTTGTTTTGGTTTGTTTTTTAAGCTTTGTTTATTTGTTTGCTAAGCATTGTTTGGTAGAGAAATGGTTTAAGCTCTTGAGTCTCTGTTACACTATATAGTAACTTCTCATGCTTCAGGTGGATCAAAGGCACAGTGCTGCTGGCATAGGAGTTGATGAGGTCATGTCTGGTTAGGCACTCCAAGAAACACAGAGGCAAGCAACTGACTTCTGTTATCATGTGAGACCATGGCCCAGAAGAACATGGTCCATAAGTGAATAAAAAAATATACTCAACACATCCCATTCCTACAGTAAAGAAGTTATTCCTTATTGTTGTCAAGGCTGGGAGAAACAGAGATGAGCTCCAGAGTGGGGAGTCTTTAATCTTAAAAGTTTTAAAAGGTATCACCTGAGAGAGAGAGGGGGGTAATTGTGCCCACTCCTCCTAAAGGGACAGGTACTACTGGGGAGGGAAGCGACATCCTTCTTCCATTCCTTTGCTGTTCTATTTGTCTGCTTGTCTCTCTTTGTCTTTTATATCTAGAGTGAAGTACAGTCGGTCCTCATATTATAGTCCCAAGACAAAATGTAGGGGTGTGGTAGAGGGAGGGAAGCTGTGAGGCTCGAGGGTGGACAATGAGTCTGTTCTGGGGGAGGTGGGTGGGGAGAAGTCGGGAACGGAGGAGAAAAACTGAGGAGTATGAGGAGTTCTGCTGGGTTTAGACTCGGGTGTGATGGCAGTTTGGCCACAAGCAGGATTCTTCAGGTACGGTGGTCTACACTTTTTTGTTTGAAGGTTCTTTTAGGTTGTTCTTGGGATGGTGAACTTCTGGGTGACAGTTCTCTTAGCTCAAGGGTATTTTCTTCGTCTGGATGTGCTGTATTATTTGCAGCTGTTCTTTTGATCTCTGGGTAAGCTTGTCTGTCTGCCTTGTTCACGCCTTTGGGGAGCACATTTTAAAAAGCCGAGTCCACGGTCTATGAATTTTTGGTGAAACACATTTCCGTGTCCAGCTGTTACTCATCCTTCTGCTCACTCCCCGCTGTCTGTGTCTCTTCACTCCCAGCATCTGTTTTGGACTCAGCTTACCTGGAGCATCTGTTCTGTGTTTTATGGTATCTTAACTTCACAGTTCATAGTGCGTCTCTTGTAAGTTAACAAAAGTCATTGGCTTTTCTAGGGAAAACCATGAAAGTGCCAACATTCTTAAAAGTTCAGACTAGCATGATGACTATTTAGAATGAGAGAATTAGGATAATTGGAGGGTGGCTGTGACGCCACAGGTCACTTGATTCCACCTAGTACAGCTAATTAATCTCTACACCTCTCAGTTTTTGACTTGTAATATGAGACTATGTGGGAGTTACCGTGAGAACCGAATAGGAAGGTGCATAATGGAGCACAATGCTGGGGCTGGTAAGTGTGGGAGCTGGAATAAGACTGGCTTTCATAGTCTCACATGTGTTTCATATCTATTTATATCTATCCATCATCTACATATAAAATATAAATATAAAATGTTAGTCACCGGGGAGTGGAACTCTTTGATAGGATTAGAGAGGTTAGGAGGTGTTGCTAAGATGTCAGCCCACCAGGAGGTAACTCCCTGATGGGTGAATCTGGAATAGGCAAGCAGCTACCCCCACCACACACATTCCAAACCACACACTCCAGAAAGTTGCCTCTACCTTCTTTCTCTGGTACCAGGCTTGGTGTGAATGGTTGTGAGGAGATCCCCTCTGCCTGTAATGTAGTGTGTTTAGTCATAGAAACATCCTGTTCTACTGGGCTTTTTTACCTGTGGATTATTATGAAGATGATTTCCTCCTAAGCTGTACTGTCTAAATGATAATAATTACATTAGTTTAAATAGGGTTTTGCTGATTAAAAATATAAATAAGGAAGTGTCACACTGTTACAACACATAAGTTTCTATAGAGGAGCCACATACACTGTGGCCTAGGTTAATGATTAAAAAAGACAACTAAGTCCCAGTAGCCCAGCTAGTTTAAATTATTTTAACCTTAATGTTAAGAGATGTGTTCCCAGGATTTGGGCATGCATCACAGCTGAAACAAAGCTTTGAAAATAACTTAAAGTTAGACTAAGATTTTTTTTTTTGTCAAATAGCTTTGAGGTGAAATACCCAGGAAATAATCTAAAGATTTAGAAAGGCACATAGTTGAATGCAGAACTCATAAAGGTCAGGGAATAAGAACAAAGCAGCCCACTTATTACTAGCTGACAGACATTTCTTGCTAAGATTGGTTGATGATAAAAGATGACAATTAACTCTTTGTGCCCATTTTTACCCTCAGTCTCCTTATAAAAAAAAAAAAAAGCTTTTGGTGAATGAGTATGTACCCTAACGATTTAAAGCAGAGATGATTGATTCTTTTCCATATATAAAAGTTTAGGTCTGTGACTACTTTAACATTCCTTATAAGATTACCTTTCAAGATAAGTAATAAAGTTACTGGCCCTTTCTTTGTAAGTGTAAAATGCAGCTTGGCAGTAAAAGACATGACTGGAAAGAAGACCTTGCTTGCCCACATGGCTAATCTATAATAAGTTGCTTGTTTATGAATGTATGTGGGTTCATTGTTTTTCACCTGTAATATGTAAAATGTTTAATCATGTAAGGGAGATGAAAATGTCTTTTTACCTGTATTCATTGTAATCATTCATTTGAAAAAACAAAATTTAACCACATAGTAATTTTTATTTTGTCTGAAAGATTATGCTGGGGTATATAAGGTGTAAGGGAAAAAATGGAGATAGAGTTCGAGAGGGTTAAAATGGGCTAAAAGGAGAACATCACGGACAAGCTAAAAGTAACTGGAAGGCAAATATCAGAAATGAGAGACTGGAGAAGAAACTACAAGGAAAACATCCACATGGAGAGAAGGAAATAACCAGGAAAATAAAGGACAGAGTGGAAAAGAAGAACAGAGGTCTGAAGGAAACCTCCAGAAGAGCATCTGAGTGTCTTCTTCCCTAGGAGGATGACTCAGCGGTTTCCTTTTGAGCTCCAGGCTGTCTGGAGGCTGGTACCCCAGGCCACAGTAAAGTGTGGCATTGCTGGAGAAGGTATGTCTCTGCAGTGGGCTTTGAGGTTTTGAAAACCTCAAGTCAGAACCAGTGTTATTCCTCCACCCCACCCCCAATCTGTGCCCCATGATGTAGCTCTCATCTACTTCCCCAGGACTCTGTGGCTGGGATGCTCCCCACCCTGATCATACTGGACCAAGCCTCTGTAAGCAAACCTCTAATTAAATGCTTTTTTCCCTAAGAGTTTTCTTGGTCATGATGTCTCTTCACAGCAATAGAAGAATGACTAAGACACTAAGTGATAATTAGTACTTTTGTTTCTTAGGATGTAGCACCAGGCATATTTGACAAGGTGCCTTTAAGATACGAGATGCACAGTAGCTACTGGTTCTTTGGTTAGTTATGCATGGTTTTAGAAACGTTAAACTTCTCTGTCATAGAAACAGCCTGCCCTTCCTGAAATTGCAGCTAGCAGGAGGAAGGTTTTCATTACTGACCCAGCACTGCCAAACTCTCCTGTGCTTGTGTGAAAGAGAATTGAGGGAGGAGGTCAATGATTCTTTCGAGGTCAAGGCAGAATCTAAACACATGCGCAGTAGTTTTTTTGGGGAGCGGGTACATATCATATTTTTACTGCAAGTTTTACTCCAAATCACCCAGTTTTAAACAAGACCCCCTACGGCTTTCACACAGGCATATATATATATATATATATATATATATATATATATATCTCACTAAATATATGATAAAGACAGTTACCATAAAAAGAGAGAAAACAGCTGGCTTTATTTTCCCATTATGCCTTCATGATAACATTAAGTGAATACTTAAATGAAAGAGGTATTTGCTGTATGTTTTCTTCTTTAGTAAAGACATTTGACACTTGTTTGCATTTTTTTTGACATCTTGACATAAAAGATCAGGGTCCTCTCTGGTCATGTCCATGTGTAGGTTCTTATTGTCTCTTGTGCTTGAGTATCTATTTCTTTGTCTATGGCTGAGAAATTTTTCTATCATAATTTCATTAAAGAATTTCATTTCAGGTTTTCCCCATCTGTATGTACTATTTTTTAAAATACAATTTTGATTTTACTTTTAACAAAATTGACTAAATGGTGAATATTTACAGTGGTCATTACAGGGTGTGAGGGACCTGCCTGTGAGACACGAGATAAATGGTCTGCACTTGTTCAATCAGATGAAAAATAGCTAAGATCAAGCAGTGGCAGATTCTTCTCCTAAGAGAGAGCTGCAGACAACAGAGAGACCAAGGTGGGGATTTCTCCACAAGGAAGCTGCTGATGTGTTATTACCCAGCCATGCCATGTTGCTGGTCAGCCTGGGTCTACTGTAGCTGCCTGGGAAGTTCCTTCATGAGTGAGAGCCAGAGAGTGTTATGTCTGGGCAACAGCACATAGATGCTGGAGAAGGCAGTGTGGAGGGAGAAGAGAGGAAGAGAACAGAGCAGGCCGGGCAGACAGAAGAAATGTGTGTGGCATAGGAGCCTAAAACTGGGATTAGAAGCCACTCACTAAATAAGACAGTCTCCCTCTCCTGCCTTTACTGGGATGAACTTCATGGGGTTTCTGAGACACCAGAGACCAGCAACTTGAAAGGAGGGATCTTCAACCTGACACTGGGGTTTTTATTTTTCAATTCATTGCTTCTGTGATGAGCATAATCTCCATATCCAATTAAACTCTTTTATATGAAAACAATGATAACACATATAAAATAGTAGCAGCGCTCTGTGTTGCTGTTTCAAGCATCCTTATTTCCCCCTCCCTCTCCATCCGGTCCTCTAAGCCCTCTTCGCACTCTCACTTCTCTCCCTGCTATTTTCCTTCTCCTTTCATGTGTTCGTGGTCTACCCCCTTCTCCTGTGCTGCAGATCTTCCCTCTCCCACCAACGGCCCCTTTCTAGTCTCCTAGATTCTGCCGGTACTCCAGTGTAGCACAGAAGTTTAAGGATTTGATAATAGGATCAACATGTAAGTGTGAACACATGACATGTGTGTGGGTTATTCTCCACTCAGTATAAGTTTTCCACTTCTTTGATTTTTATCTGAAAATATTAGAACTTCATTTTTCTTTAGAGTGGAAGCACTATTTGGTTGGACTTAAGGCCTGCTCCACAGGGGGAAACACATGTCTGGTACAGTAAATTTGTCAGAGAATGCACTGTGGAACTCACAGGCCTTAGGAATGAATAGACTACCATCATTTTACTAAATTAATATAGTACCAAACTGCATTCTCAATTTATATGTCTGGACCCATAGATTAATGCAGCCTTTATACCTCATCAGAGACATTTTGTTGTACTCAATAATTCCCAGAATAGTAATAAAATATTGTATTTAAATACTAAATTTTATAATTTTATTATATACTAAGCATGGGTGGAAGGTGGTTAATATAAACTCACAACTGGCCAAAATACAGAGAATAAATATTGTGGAGTTCTCAGCCATACATAGGACAACTATATCATACTGCCTTCTTCAAAGGTTAAGAGATGATCTTGGGATGGGAGGTGGAAATGTCTGAAGAATTACAGTAAGAATCCAAATGAAACAGTGTCACTTGGACATGGTGAATCTCCGCACTCATGAACTCACAGCAGCTGTGCTCATCTGTACAAGACCAAGTTAGTCAATATTTTGTCACATTGGGAGGGGTGCATGAGCTCCCAACCTCTGCCGAGGAGCAATTGGCAGTTGGTGGCTTCTGTGGGAAAAAGAGACAATTTTATCTAAAGGTATAGTCCCTGATAGATTGATCAAATTCCAGTGAATGGCCCCATACCCACAAGTATTTGGGCAGCATAACTTGAACTCAGCAGATTACTATTTTTTTAAAAAAAATTAAAAATTTTAGAAAGGGTTGTGTGATGGTAAGTTTTAGAGGAGTTAGAAAAAGAAGTGAGGGTGAATATGATTAAAATATATTACATGATTACATTATATTAAATTATTAAGGAATTAAAAAGGTTGTATTTGAACATTGATAAAATGGATCAACTATTTGTTGTTTCCAAGAAACACACCTCACTGACAAAGACATACAAAAGATGAGAGTTGAAGAATGGAAGTCAATCTACCAAGCAAATGGAAACTACAAACAAGCTGCTGTAGCTATTTTCTTATTGGACAAAAGATACTTCAAACCAAAACTACTTAAAGGAAGAAAGGAGAGAGTACTATATATTAATAAAAGGAAAAGATTATCAAGAGGATATGACAATTATAAAAACTCATGCCTTAGAGGTTGGGACTTCAATATCATAAAACATATACTCAAAGGTTACAAACACCCTATTGGTCCTGATACAGTAATAGTGACTAACTTCACTACCTTATTCTTACCTCTTAAAACATACTTTTTAATAAATGAGTTTTGTTGCTTGACAACTTAATACACACACATATCATATTTGATTATTCATCCCTCCCACCTTCTCTTATCTCCCTCTCATCCCTGTAAACTATTCCTCATTCTTGTCATTACCTTTTCCAGGTTCATGACTTAGAATTTGTTTTTGTAACTCATTTAGTTTATCTAGGACCATCTGTATGACCTTTGGATTGGAAGTGTCCACTGGAGCTTAGTTGATTGGTACACAGACATGAGGCATGATTTTTTAGATTTCTGAATCTCACAGTAGCAAATAGTTTGGCAGTGAGAAGTAGGGTCTCCTGAGTTCTCCCTGCATCCATGCCTTATTGTAGGTTGGCTCATTCTTTTGCAGCTAAGTTCTCCCTGCATCCATGCCTTATTGCAGGTTGGCTCATTCTTTTGCAGCTAAGCAGACATCCATAGTTGCTGTCAATTTATTCTTGATTGAATTAGCTGTGTCTTGTACAGATGACATTTTCAGACCTTCTCACTATATTCTAGTTTTTACATTATTTCTGCCCCTTTTTCTGTAATGTCCTTTCAGCCTTAGAGAGGAAAGTATAGATGTCTTATTTAGAGATACATTACTTTCACTGATAGAGAGACTTTCCAACTAAAACCCAACAAAGAAATATCAGAGCTAAACTAAACCACAGAACAATAGGACTTAGCAGATACCTACAAAATGTGACCTCCAACAGATAAATTATACATATTCTTCTCAGTGGCTCATGAACTACTCTTTAAAAATCAATCATGCTATAGCTATAAAACAAGCCACAACAAACACAAAAACATAAAAGGAATTTTACAAAACCCTCAAAAATAATCCTTTGTTTGTTTTCAGACCACAATGAAATAAACTAGAATCCAATAGCAAGAGAACCTATATGAGATACACAAATAACTGTAGATTGAACAAATGAAATTAAAGTGATGTCACAACTTATTAGAACTTCTGGAACAAAGTCAAAGCTAAGACTGTCATAAATAAAAAATATATACAAGTTAGTGGTTATATTACAAATCTAGAAGAACCTCAAAGAAATAACCCAATGATTTATCCTAAGGTTATAGGATAACCTTATATAGGAAGAAGCCAAACACAAATGCAGCAGACTGCAGAAGTATTGCAAATTAAAGCAGAAATCCATGATATAGACTAAAAGGATGTCTTAGTTAGGATTTCTATTGCTTTGAAGATACACCATGACCACAGAAACTCTTATAAAGACAAACATTTAATTGGGATAGGCTTACAGTGTCAGAGGTTTAGTCCATCATTGTCATGGTGAGAAGCATGGCAGTATGCAGGTAGAAATGGTTCTGGAGAAGGAACTGAGAGTTCTACATCTTGACTGCAAACAGCAGAAGGAGACTCAGTGCTGGATGTAACTTGAGCATATAAGAGACCTTAAAGCCCACCCCTACAGTGACACACTTCCTTCAACAAGGCCACACCCACTCCAACAAGGCTACATCTGATAATAGTACCACTCCCTATGGACCAAACATTTAAATACATGCGTCTGTGGGGGCCATACAGATTCAAACCACCATAAATGATAAGAAATAGTACCAATCAAATGATGAGTTGGTTCTTTATAAAGATTAACAAGGTGTACAAAGCCTTAGCCAAACAAAAACAAGAGAAAACCCAAATTAATAAAATTACAGGTGAAAGAAGTTCTTACCAGATTCCAACTTTAAAAACTTAATATTCTAAGAATCTAGAAATGAGTAAATCTCTAAATACATATGAACTGCCAGATTTAATCAAGAAAAATTAACGTTTACAGGTTCATAAAAACCAATATTTCCTCATAAAAAATGGATTCATTGATAAATCTCACCAAACTTTCAAGACCTATCACAGGTGTTTTTAAAATGCTTCTACAAAGTAGAAAAGGAAGGAACAATGCCAAACTCTTTACCCTTAGATCCGATCACAGTCAGGACAAAACAATGGCAAATTAGAGACCAATTTCCAAATGAACATTGCCTTGAGAATTCTCAACAAATACTAGCAAGCTGAGTTGAAGAATATATTAAAAAGATTATATATAGAGTTAAGTTGGTTTCATCCCAGAGATACAAGGTTGGCTCAATATATAAAATTCAATTAATGTAATATAGTCAGAAGTTTCTCTGTCCCACCTGGCTTTTCTCAGTCCTGCCCAAGTTCTGTAGCCACTTATAAAACCTTGAGGCTTAACTTTATAGTAACTGCTGGGCCAGTATCTCAATTCAATATATTTCTATCTAAGCTCTTACATATAAATTAACCCATAATTCTATTTATGTTTAGCCACTTGGCTTAGTACCTTTTCTCACCGCAGCATTCTCATTTTGTTTCCTCTTTGTCCGACTGGCATCTACCCTTCTGCCTTTTCTCTTCCCAGAATTCTCCTAGTCTGGTCACCCTGCCTATACTTCCTGGGTACTGACCAATCAGTGTTTCAGTAAATCAATATGAGTAACAAATCTTTACAAGAGCATTATCCCATAGTATAATATAAAAATAGTTGTAAGGATAGAAGTCATATAGTCATTTCAAAGGATGCAGAAAAAAACATGACAAAATTTAAGACACCTTCCAGGTCAAAGTCCTGAAGAAAGCAGGGATAAAAGGAAGTTATTTCAAAATGACAAATGCTGTTATGAGACAGATTTGCAGCTAATGTCACACAATGTGCAGGAAATTGGGTCCCTTTTAAAGGTCTGAATGAGGTGCTCCTGTCTATTCTCTCTGTTCTTACTCATACTCAATATGAACTTGAAATCCTAGCTAGAGCACCTAGAAAAGAGAAAGAAACAAAGAGTATACAAATAACCTATGAAGAACACAAACTGTTTCTATTTGCTGATGGCATTATCCTAAATATTTAAAAAGAACCTGAGTACTCTGCCAGAGTGTTAGATCTGACAAATACTTTTGGCTAATTAGAAGCACGTAAAACCAACATACAAAAATTAATAGCTTCACTATATACTAATAAAAAATCTTCCCAAGAAAGTAGCAAAAAAATATTTCTCTTATCAGAGTTTAAAAATAGCTAGGAATAAGCATAACCAAGGAAGTGGAAGAATGCTATTCAGAACACCTTAAAACACCAGGGAAAGCCAGGTGTAGTGGTACACACCCATAACCCCAGCAAAGGCAGGCACATCTCTGAAATTGAAACCATCTCAGGGCTACATTGAAAACTCTGTCCCCAAACACAATACAAAACAAAAAGACACTAGAGAAAGAAATTTAAGAAAACACTAGAAAGTGGAAAGACTTCATGTTCATGAGTCATCAGAATTAATATCGTGAAAATGGTTGTATTATCAAACACTGGGCTATGGGTTCAACACAATAACCACCACAGACTAGAAAAAAATATTTTAAAATGTACTTGGAAATGCAAAAACTCCAAATATCCAAAGCAATGATAAGCAGAAGGAGTGTTGCTGAAGGTCCTACAAGACCTTGGTTCAAATTATACACGAAGACAGTATGGTACCAACACCAAAACAGACATGGAGATGGGTACAATAGAATAGAGAACTCGGCTCTGTCACAAACGGGACATCTGAACCAGCCTTTTCCAGATTCAGGAAACATTGGGAAGAGGTGATGGAAAGCATGTAGGAGCCAGAGGTTGGGTAGGAGTATTGTGAAGTAGTGGCTTTTGGAAGTGATGGGGCCACAGCACAGAAGAGCTCACTGCACAAAGTTGAACCCATGACCACTTGATTATGCATGGCTCAGGAGTCATGAGGCCACACCCCTTACGGAGAGACAATAGGCAGTTAATTGATGGTGGGAGGGAGGATGCCAGTATCTTCACTGGTGTGCTCACTGATAAGTTACCTATGCTTTAGAGAATAATATCTCCGTTAATGAGCATGGAAGCAATCAAGCAACCACATGTCAAGCTTAATGTGTGTGTGGGGGGGAGGGGGGGAGACAGCAAAACATGGAGAGGCTAAGCAGGAAGAATTTCACCAAGAGAGATGGGGAGGATGAGAGAGGGTAGTAGGGCTGGGGAAACTCAGTATACATGCACGAATGTGTCAAAGAACAAAAAGAAGAAAGAATACAGGACACAGTAATAAATCCCCTGGAATGTTTGACAAATGTGTCAGAAGTATACACCAGACAAAGACAGTTTTCCAATAAATGATGCTGGAAAACTCTGGTGTCTACATGTAGAAGAATGAGATTAGATACACATTTCTCACCTTACACAAAAAATCAATTCAATATGGATCAAAGACCTTAATATAAAACCCCAAATGCTGTTCAAGAGGAGCCTTTGAAGATCCAGACACAGGTGTGAACTTTCTAAAAAGCATAGAAAAGAGCCCAAGGGTTTAAAACAGAGTTGCATGAAATTAAAAACCTCTGCCCAGCAAAGCCATCTATTATAAAAAGTAGCAGACTAGACCTCAGAATGGAGAGAAACTTTGCCAGGGGGTTAATATTTAGAATATTTAAAGACCTGAAAAAAATTGAGCACACTAAAAGCAAATTTTCCAATCAATAAATGAGTCAATGAATCAGAGTTCTCAGGAGAAAAAGAAAACCCAAATAGAAAATAAATATTTTAAGTGTTCAACATCCTTAGACATCAGCAAAACTATTAAAACTGCTTTGAGATTTCATCATGCCTGTCAGAATGATGAACACCAAGAAGAGAAATGGCAAAAGCTGGTGAGGATGTGGAGAAAGAGGAACCCTTATTCATTGCTGGTACAAGTGTAAACTTCTACAGCCATGATGGAAATCAATGTGGAGGCTTTCCCCAGAACTAACAGTAGGGCTTGGGCTGTGGCTCAGAGGTGGAGTACTTGTCTTGTGATTGTCTGGGTTCAATTTCTAGTATCACAAAACAAGCCAACTGTAGTGCACATTGCCTTGGTAAATAGCCATGAGTTATCTGAGCTCACGGAGGAGCTGGTTCTAGAAGTGGGATGCTATAAAAACCCCTACCTCTTATTTCAGACTCAAACATATGTTTCACAAAACGTCCTTCAAGGTCCCTATATCTGAGGTTGCATGGTTTTTTCTAACTCTGTGACAGGGAGAGAAGATAATAAAGCAAGGGTGAAAATGTCATGTCCTTGAGAACAGCTAGAAAATAAAGCGTTTCCAGAAGAGGTCAAACCACGTTCCATAGAGAATAAAGTATTGTATGTCCCATGATAGAAAAGTGCCTACAGTGGGAAGAAGCTGGAAGCCAGCAATGTGATGCTCATCTCCAGCAAGTTCAATAGGGAAGCTCTGCTGATTTCTTCAGCTTCTCACTTGGTTTCCATGGCATGTTGAGCATGCCCAATCAGATGATGTCTCATCTACTCTTACTTGTTCTTTCACTTGGAAGCCTCACCTGAAGGGACACTCTGCTCTGTCTGGAACCTGGGATGGAAAACCGCGGCTTAGTGGGCCTTTTTCAGCTAATTTCTGTTGGATGTTTTAAGTGCCCAACCTGATGCTGCTGTGCTATCTACTTACTTATTTATCAGCCATGTACTACTTACTCTTTTACTTTTGATTGCTATATGCTTAATAAACTCACACATTCAAAATCTCAAGCATGACTATTGTAGATCATTCTCTGGGCTGTACAGAAAACAACCAAATAGAAAATAAAAACACCATATAACTCAGCCTTACTTCTCGGTATATACACAGGGTTCTCAGTCCTATCACAGAGATCACTGGACATCATGTCTATTGATGCACTATTCTCAACAGCCAAGAAGAAGAACTGGTCTAATTTTTACAGGCAAATGGAAGGATAAAGAACGTGTTGCTCATACACATCATGGAATTTTGTTCGATTATAAAGAAAGCTGAAATTATGACATTTGCCAAAGAGTGTATGGACCTGGAAATGCTAACATTAAGCAAAGCAATCGAGAGCAACAATTACTTTGAGTTTTCTCTCATATGCAGATGATAGATTTTAATTTTTACATATGTGTACATTTGTCTGTGTACACTGAGTGTTGTGTGAGTCTGAAACTGGAAAGAGGATGAAGAGGAGCTGAAAAGAAGCCTTGGTGGGGAGGGGTAGCATGAGGCAGTGGATTGTATGTGACATGCAGGAAGCGTCGGAGCGACTGGAGGAGACACTGGGTAAGCAGGAAGAAGCAGGGCTGCGGTGTGGAGGGTAAGAGGTGAGGATGAACAAAACCAACATCTGAAAATGCCATAATGAAACCTATTATTTGTATGCTAATTTAAAAATGCTAACAAAAATGGAAAACAATATTCAAGAAAAGTATACTGCAATTTTAAATGCATTGTTTCTAATAATGATTCAATTCTTTTCTAGTGCAGAATATGTAGGTCATTGAGAGTTGTGTAGATAATACTATAATAAACATCTTTGAATATATGTATACAAATGGCATAATACATGTATCTATACACACAGCCTTGCACCTATATTTCCACTATGTGAGTTAGTTCCTTGTGAAATACATTCCTGAGGGAATGAGTGGGAAATCATATATAAGCCAAAATTTTTGGAGGCTTCAATTGTAGAAATTACTGCAATTGCAATGGTCTTACAGATTTAGGTTTAACTAGAACTTTAATTAGATTATAAGCCTGACATCTTACTCTGTGAGATAGAAATAGGTTCTACGTTCACAAAACACTTCAGAAACAAACATTTCCTTTGGACTGAAAGTCTCTCCAATGCATATAATACTGTATATAATACCGTGCTAGACTGAAACTGGCAGAGTCCTCTAACCTGAGTGGGACTGTCCTGGAGTGACAGATGTCTTAATTTCACTGTCTTGGACTACCATTTCATGTGGTCCCCTTAACTTCTAGAGAGCTGTGCACCTGCCTCCTGTGCTTTGGTTGGCTCCCTGCCTAATTGGGAGGCAGAGCAATGGCTTAGCAGGCCCCAAGCTGGAGCATGATTGGGGTCAGCTGACCAAAACCAGTTCCTTTATAATAACCTTTAGAATTCCTTAAACTGTTTTCTCCTTCACTTGTGGGACAAAGTGGGATGCTGTTGTGATAAAATGAGGGGTCAGAGGCCATCCATAGGGCCTTGCATCTAGGATATAGCTGTCCCTGTGCATGCATGTGTGTGAATAAGGGATATCCATGCACACACTGCTGTGGCTTCAGCAGTCTTTCAGAAAAGAAGCGAATGGCTGTTGTCTTACTGGAAGTTGAGAGAATTAGCAGCCTCCTAGGGGTCATGATGTTCTCCCCAAGTTGACTTTACTCCAAATACTAGAGATATCAATAAATAGTATGAAAGAGCTGGCAATAAATCTGAGTTTTATTGAAATGTGCCCTCATAACACAGAAAGGTTAGGAGAGCTCAGTGCTAGTGAATGACTTTTCTGCCTCTTAGAAATTCTGACTGCCAACAGGAAGCAGTGTTAAATGTCTGAAGCTGTCATGCTTCCTCCCCTTACCGAATTCACGCTGCATTTGGAAGGACAGGTGGTGTGTCTGGGAGCAGGTAGCGTATGATTCCTTGTCACTAATTTCCAATTTTCCCAACCTTCTCTATCCAGTCACCCTGCAGGATTTGAGGTGACAACCTGAGCACACTGTGGAAAATGACTCCTCATCAATGAGTGCTTCCCATCACTTGGATTGCCTTATCTGAGATGCCAGAAAGCTGGTAAGCATTTGCTTGCCTATAAAATCACATTAAAATGGGATAGCTTCTACATGCCCAGGTATTTGTACAAATTGCAGACTGCAGAACCTCTCAGGTATGAGCTGATGACCATCTGGCAACAACAGGCTAAGGAATTCCCAAATTAAACAAACAAACAAAAACAAACAAACAAAAAACCCTTGCTTCAATTGAAAATGCACTTTGTAGATAAAAAGGAAAAAGGTTTACTTTGCTCTCTCCGGGTCCTATCGGTTTCCTGACACAGATGTGTCATCTAGCCAAGGTGCATGCAGCCACCACACAGAAAGTTCCTGGCACTATGCTGGGCATGGGAAGGACACAGTTAACAGTGTCTGCCTGCCTCCATTGGTCCTTCCTCAAAAAATGTCCTACCTGCTGTGTTAGCTCACAGAAATTACAGGGCCAGCTTTGGCAAGTTGAGGCAATGAAGGGAGAGATAGAGATAGTCTATTCTCTCTTCTTACATCTTTCTAGACACTGAACTTTCTAATGGTTGCCACTGTCTAATATTCTCCCCTAGTTGAGAATGGGTACATGTGTGTCATTGCTACAGATGGGTTATATTTTTAAAGAATGCCACAAAAATAATCCCAAACTATTATTAAACGCCATTTATTTTCTTCCCTGTTGCCTCCTTTTTTCTATGATGGGCTAAAATAACATCCCAGATCAATATAGAACACACTATGACATCCAGGATAAATTTTAGAGTTGTAACATTAACAAGGCCTTGTCACATTTTTTAATGGTTGCTTTCATGCAAAATAGTATATGTCAAAATTAAATGCACCCTTACCACTTTGTAGACAGGGAACAGGTATGGAAAGTAGGGATTCTACCATTGTGGCAGGGATACTGGTTCAGCCACTTCTTACTGATTTGTGATGTTTTAGTGTGTGATCTTAGAACAGGATGGCCCCTGACCTATGTCAGTACAGCCATCCATAAAATGGGACAAACACATCTTCCATTTACCTAGACGCAGTGTAGTTATGAAGATAAATTTGCTCTTATTAATGTTTTTACTGCCTAACAAAGAATAGCTTTATACATCACTGGCTTCATGTCTTAGCTCTCCCCCTTCTTAGGATTTTATTTTGACGGTTATAAAGCAAGCTCCAAAGGCTAGGAACCTTGACTGTATAATGTTATATAAAGCACCGTCATTTGTTTGATTTTTACAGGCCAAAGAAAGCTGGAAAGCAGAGGTGAGCGGCTCACCCATGCTGCAAACTTCTGGATGGCTGCCTAGATTAAAAACAACAATAAAGACAAATAAAAAGGGCACAGTTTCCCCAGCTATAGAAATTTGTTTTATGGGCTCTAATAAATTCTTGGCAAATAAAAATGGCAAAGCAAGCTGCAGCCTTTGCTTGCCTAGAGCCAAAGGCTATCCATTTATAGGGACAAGAGACAGTTTTCCTCGAAAGAGGGGTACCAAGACTTGGAAGGACTCTGGCTGGTGGGTGGACAAAGCTTAGGAACCACTGATGTTGGCAGCTTCTGTTTCAGGCTGTGAATCCCCTTCTATTCAGAGCAAGGGTAACAACCAATGGCAAAGCTTCAAATTGCTCCAGAGGTGAACACTGACAGCTCTGCAGGTCAGCATCTAAAGCACAGGGGGACATTGAGTCAATGCTGGCCTCACTCACGGTTGTCTCTTTCTTTACAGACATTTTGAGAGACATTTATAAATCAGGCTTTGGGGGTGCTACCATCAGGTACTCTTCTTGGGTTGTTATGTTTTATTGAAAAAGAAAAAAGATGTTTCTGTGCTTTTAACCAAGAGATAAATGCCCAATGGGAATTCCAGATTCTCTATTCCCCTCTTTTTTTAATTGAAGTGATGTCCATGGTTGACCTGGAGTAAGTTTATGGTCAGCCTACCACCCCTGAAGTAGATATAAATACAGATTTTACTGAAAGGCACCTTTAGAATAGCTGAACTGGCACTGTTCGCTTGGCTAAGGAATACCGAGAAAGGGAAGAAAGCAGAAGGGTGGAAGGGAGATGGTGTGATTGATATGACCAATCAAAGGATGGACAGGCTCACCATGTAGCCTCTGGGATGTGCCAATAGGTCTGTTGTAGTGGTCCCCAGAACTCTCAGGCCAAGCCGGACCCATGCAAGGGAGTTCTGCTAACCACTCTCTACCTTATTTCCTTGAAGCAGGGTCTGTCACTAAACCTGGAATGCCTTTGCCAGCCAGAAAACCCGAGTGTTCCTCATGTCTCCACACCTCCATACAGTGTTGGTTCTTGGCATATGCAACCATATCTGACTTTTATAAGGGTGCTGAGGATTTGAACATGTGCCCTTATGCCTGTACAATAAGTGATCTTACCCTCTGAGCCATCTCCCTAGGCCTTAAAATTGTCAGTTTTAGAAAGTCAATTCTGAACTCAAAACTTACTCAGGATATGCTAAAACACAATGCTAATTTGTCTTTTTAAAAAATCATATCTCTAAGCCTCCCTCAGATTCCTTTAATATTTCCACGGTCTCGCAACTTCATATAATGGTGTCACAGGTACCAGACCTTAGCACAGTTAATACCTGATGGAGTAGCATTCAGGCCTTGGAACCCAGCAGGTAGGTAGCAGCACCCACTAAAATAAGAACAAAGACCAATCCATCAAAGTCTCTAATTGGGAAAGTCCTATATGTACTAAACCTTGCTTTTTGGCTTCGCTTCTGTAGTTTGACTTCTGGCTGTTTTTTTTTTTTTTTTTTTTTGAACTGAGGTGTGTCAGGATGTGGAATTTTTGGACTTAAAATCCCACCCTGAGGAAGACTTGGGACTCAGGTCTCAAATGCTTAGTTACAAGCTGGGTAGCAAAGGCTTTCTCTATTGGCTTAACCTGTGTGCGAATGACCTTCTCCGGTGGATACCTCACAACATTGGTGGCTTCTCTATGAGTCTGAGCCCAGCAGAGGGGACAATGTGCTAGTGGAGACAGTGTCCCAGCCGTCATGCCAGGGACATGCAGCATGAATGAGAAAGAAACCCATGTCCCATTAAGCCTCTGAGGTTTATGCTCTTGTCATAGTAACCTGTTACAGCAGCTACGGGAAGGGATTGCTGTTTTCACCACCGTCTTTAAAAATTAATAACTAACACTCCCCTGAGAAACTACCTCTCCATAAGGAACCATGTCTAGTCCTGGAGTTCCCCAAAGAAAACATCCCCTGTCCACCTTCCTACAGCTGATGGTCTCTTTGCTCCCTCCAGGTAAGGTAAACCTGCTTTCATTGGGTGAAAGGGATTCTACTGATTGGCAGAAGAGAAAGGACCGGAAATGCTACATGTTCTAGGAGATTAGATTCTCAGGCCTGGCTTCTCCTATTCTAGGTCAGCTCTTGACAAAGGGCACTGTAGCTGGCCCCGAGGGCTTGTGCTCTGTATGCCCTGTACCTCTTTACTCCCAACACCAAGGCTTGGGGCAGAGGCTGATGAGACTGGAGTGGAACCCTTGTCCCGACAGTGGCCTGAACTATGTGCAGATGTACAGCACGGAGGGGGGCTTTCAGTGGATCTGTGCGCTGATCATCAGGAAGCCCCACTAAGGAGACAAATGTGCTTTCATTCACAGGTGTGTGCTCATAAGAATTTCTTTCAATGTAAAGCTATGTTCTTTCAAATCTATTTTTATCACATTTTCTTCTTGGGAAATCACATATTCACCCTGAGTAAAATCTGAGAGTCCTCTTAAATTTAGCTTCTTCTCATTGTTCCCATTCTAGCATGTCCATCATGTCTACCCTGTGCTCTTCACCTGAGCACCACCCACGCACATGCTATAGAGGCTGAGCAGTTTGTACAGAGTACAAAAGCACCTTGCCGAGAGTGATGAGGGTCAGCTGCTTCTAAGCTAATGGGAATCCACAGTTCAGAGCAGTGTCTTTTCCTGTGTCTCATAAAGATGTCAGAGAGGCCAACTCCCTCACTTTAATTCCCCCTCAAATGCTTCCAGCCTCCTCTTTCTCCGGTCCAACCTTTAATCACAGTGAGCATCTGCCAATGCAAATGTGAGAGAGACACTTTTTTAGTTACTTCTCTAAATAGCTTTCTCCTTTCTTCCATAATCACGTGACACCTGATGTTATCAGGCAGGTTCTTTCACTGAACCCTGAGCTCATCAGTTCATCCAGACTAGCTTAAGAATGTCTCAAGATCCTCTCCATGCTCTACACATGCCCAGTTACAAATGTACACTACCATGCCCAGTTTTTACATGGGTGTTATGGATCTGAATTCAGACCCTCAAGTTTGCCAGGGATCTTAGTTTCTTTTCAAGTTGTGATTGACAAAATACTCTGACAAAATCCCACTTAAGGACAAATTTTAGCTCACAGTTTTAGGGTACAGTCCATCATGTGGGGAAGACAAGGCAGCGGGAGCTTGAAGGGGCTAGTCACATTACATCCACAGTCATTGTAGGAAGACAGGAGCAGTGCATGCATGCCAGAGCTGACTTCAGATTCTTAGCCTTTCCTGTCACCCAGCCCAGGGGCCCCTGCTTAGTGAATTCTGTCACCCACATTGGATAGGTCTTCCCACAGCTGACATAATAACCTACCACAGACATGTCCAGAGGCTCAACTCCTCCTCCATGATTCTAGATTATGCCAACTTGCTAAGTGACACTGATCATCACATAGGGCAAGCACTTTACCCAGTGAGCCATCTCAGTTCCAGGGTCCTGGGGTCTAAGTCTAAAATTCTGAAGCCTATAGTTTAAAGATTATTGCCTTCTCCCTGCAACAGCCGCCTTCCCCTGGGCTGCCTCAAAACCTTTTCTTCCGAGGCTCAGAGCATTGGCTCTGGTGGAATGTTCTAACTGTTCATGAGGGGACAGACACTTGTGCCCATGCATCCTCAATGCACCAACCATTCCAGCAGCATTTCTAATCCTCAAGTCTGTCTTCTTGTCTGTTTCTCAACTGTTTTGTGAAAGCCCTGGAGGGCGGTGTGTGCCGTTCATTATTTTCCTATGTCCCCTGGACCTAGCCCAATGCCCACAGGTAGCAAGCCTCCTCTTAAACATCTGTGAGATGAACACAACTTGACTTAGGTTTAAATGCATAGCCTGCCTGTGAAACTCAACAGATATGAAAGATCTTTTAAGTTTCTTTTTTATATTTAATGAAACAAAATAGTTTAAACTACACAACAGCCTTTGCAAAGTTGTTCTTTTCAAAATCTTATCAGAACTCTGAAGGGCTGGGCTGGGAAGAGCTGAGGTGAAGGAAATACAATTGAATGTGCTACTGTTTTTATATTGCTTCTCTTACCTCTTCTTCTCAAAATGCAAATGGAAACTATAGCAAAACTGTAATTAGGTTTAAAATGATGAAGCAGCAGTGACCCCAAAATGACAAAACCCAGATAAGAATATTCACTCAGAATTCTTAAGAGACATTCAGCTCCAAACAGCAATTTAATTGAAGTTGGTTATGAGAAGAAAAACTTAACATAAGAAGAAATAAAACCTCTCACTGGAAAGGACATTTGTAATCTGGTTAAGAATTTGTGCATTAGCGTTACAATTGGAGGGAACTGCCTTCCGTAACAAATTCTCAATCAATTATTGTGCAAAAGAAACTTGAATGGTTTGGTATGCAATACTCTTTCTCTAAAGACTTAGGAGAATCTGAGAACGCTCATCTTCACAGACACTGGTCACTTGACTGCCTATATTAAAACCGCAGGTCTACTACTGCATACCTTTGTAAACTTTGCCAAGTTATATGATCTCTCTGAGGGTATGATTTCTCAGCTGTGAAATGAAGATAATAGTGGCATCTTTCCCACAGGGATCTAGCATAAATATTTTTAGATTGGTGTTAGTTGGCACTATTACCATCTTTAACATCATTGCCACCACCAACATTGTCTTAATCATCATCATCATCACTATTATCTAAAGACCACAGTGAGTACAATCTGCATGAAATTTAATTTTTGTTTAATGCTTTATTTTATATATTATGGCTTAAAAAATAAACAGAGTGATAGTTTTCTTGTTCTTTTTACAATTACATATTATTAAATTATGACTGTACATATTTATGGGGTAAAAGGTGATGTCATCACTTCCAAAATATAATTTGTAAAGGACAAATTGTCAACTTTCTTATTTTCCTTTCTTTCTCTTTTGTACTTCATTTCTAGTGATTTATGATTCTTCTAGCCTGAGAACAGGAGGCTTGCCAGCAGTCACAGACCAAGGCTGGTTCTCCCAGTAATGGCCTTGGTGGGTAGTTGTATTCCAAATGTTGCTGCAGAACTAGTAACCTATGTGCTCTGTGACAGATATTCAAAGGATTCTTTTGATCAATCCCTTTAACAAAAACAGTGAGTATTAATGAATATAACTTAAAGCAGGAATAAAACAGTGTTTAATGCTTTAAGTAAAATCATATATATGATTAGATAGTTATATGTGGAAAGAAATATATAAATATAATATAACATATTATCTTGTATATAATATATAATATATAAATATATACATATATAAATATATACATATATTACATATATAACTATATACATATATTACATATATACATATATAACATATATAAATATATATGTTGAAGTTAGAGGAAAAAATATCAAGCACAAAATAAATCATAAACTTATTGATTGTTTAGTTGCCCAGCTTTTCTGATCATCCAATTAATAACTGCTTTCAAACTGACTTCATGTCTTTTGGACATTTCTGATTGCTCTGAATGAATTGTGTAATTCAACATGAAGTATAACTTAAAGGTTTACTCTGGCTGGTAGCATAAAGCCTCTCAATTTTTAGGTCTTGACCATATGATCCATTATTCAAATAGATTTCTCCAACAGTATCATCCATCCTGTCTTACAGAATCACAGAAATGAAAAATGGAGATGCTGGACTCAGTTTATAACGTAAATTTATTATTTTGCTATTTATCAAAACAACAACATGTTTTCATAGCTTTAGCAATGTCACTTCTATAGTTAATTGCCATTGTCTTCATCCCTGGTTGAAAGGAAGTTTTATTTTTGATAACTTTAAAATTATACTGACTTAGAATTTAGTTTTTAAAGAGTTAGGATATCCAATCCTCACCTGGCTAACCAAACAATTCAACAAACCTGAGAAAAACAACTGTGTCGCATGCATCTGAATGAGATGAGAACTTGGGTCCAGAGAAGAGACTTGCCTGGTTGAGAAAACCATTCATAAGTATATAATATTTACTATCTCTGGAAAATACTTTATAATATCTGCTGTCTTATTCTCAATGTTCTGACTCTGAGGATATTTTTAGTATGATCATTACAGTCAAGATCACATCAACATGAAATAATTTGGTTTCTGAACATGCTATCTGGATTAAGATCTTCAACTTCCTGATTAATTTTCAATGAAATGTGTTTAATGATTTGTAATTTCTTTCCATTTTCTTTTTGATTTTACTAAAATTATTTTTACCAGGACCAATTTCTTTTCACTTAAATCTTATGTCAGTATTCATTTTTGTCACTTTTAAGTTATTTTAAAAATAATTATAGCTTTGGACACAATAAATTTTTTTCTTATAGTCATTATTTCTGCAAAGTGAAGTTTCCATGGATCAGGAAATTTTTTTCTAATTAAATGTTTTAAGACTAGTTTAATTTTTAGGTAGTAAATTTTAGCAGTATATTTTAATATCTGTAGAATTGTCAGTCTAATAGCAATATAATCATTTCTGTCAAGAATAATTCATAAAGAATATATTTTGGGGATGAGCACAATGTGATGTTTTAATATTTATATACACAGTACAATGTTTAAATCATAACATTCATATCTATTCCTTCAAATATTATTTGTGTATGAGAAAGACCCCCTTATGATACTTTCTTCTTGGAAATATCGAGCAGACTCCAGGGCAAGCCTATGTTCAGGAGTAGCTGACCAACACAAATTAGACTTTATGGTTTTGGGGAGTTTAATCTTATTTATATGTCTTGATATTCATTCTTCTCACTTTTATAAGAGAGAGGGGTGAGGGCAGGAGAAAGGACATGTACTTGGATGGGTAGGAGGGGAAGATCTGGGGAGCTAGGGCAGGGGACATACTATGATCAAAATAAATTGTACAAATTTTTAAAAATATAAAACACACATGAAAGGTTCTTTCTTTATTCTTTTAAAAATATATATATGAGGAGTTACCCTCCTCTGAGCTGGTCCAGTAAGTATCAACAGAGTACCAGCCTTGTCCCCCCAACTCTATTGTAGCACCAGCAGCAGGCAAGCCTATTACTCCCCCTCATTGGACCCTCTAGCCTATAAGACCCACTCCATTGTCAAACCCACCCTTCTCCCCAATCTCAGCAGCTTCGTGAGACACAAACTTTGAAGAGCTCCATCACAAGAGATGAGTTATCCTCATACCTATGAACACCTATTTTTGGTAAAGAGGCTGAAATATACAATGGAAAAAGAAAACATCTTCAACAAATGGTGCTAGCATAACTGGATGGTGGCATGTAAAAGAATGTAAATAGAGCCTTATCTATCACCCTGCACAAAACTCAAGTCCAAGTGGATCAAAGACTTCAATGTATACCCAGTTATACTGAACCTGGTAGAAAAGAAAGTGGGAAATAGCCTTGAACACATTGGTATTTAGGAAGTATCCATTGATATTCACAGCAACAACTAATTAATGAGAACTCCTGAAAGTGAGAAGCTTCGGTAAGGCAAAGAACATGGCCAAAAAGACAAAATAACAGCCTATAGAATGGGAATATATATTCATGTACCCTATATTTGACCAAGGGCTGATCTCAAGAAACTAGAGGTCAAAAAAACCAAATAATCCAATTAAAAAATAGGATACAGAGCTAAGTAGAATATTCTCAGCAGAAGAATCTCAAATGATTAAGTTGAAAAACACTTAAAGAATTGCTCAAAATTCTTAGCAATCAGGGAATGCAAATCAAAACTCTAATATACCATCTTATACCTGTCAGAAGGGTTAAGATCAAAAATTCTGGTGACAGCCTATTCTGGAGAGGATGTGGAGTAAAGGAACACTTCTTCATTGCTGGTGGGAATGTAAACTTGTACAAAAACTTTTGAAGTCAGTATGGTGATTTCTCAGAAAACTGGGAATCAATATACCTAATGATCCAGCAATATCACTTTCTGGGCATATAACCAAAGAATGCACAATTTTATCACAAGGATATTTGCTCAACTATGCTTATAGCAGCATCATTTGTAATAGCAAGAACCTAGAAACAATCTAGATTTCCCTCAACTGAAGAATAGATTCAAAAAAATGTGGTCCATTTACACAATGGTGTACTACTCAGCAGAAAAAAATGACATCCTAAAATTTGCAGGTAAATGGATGGAACTAGAAAAAAGTCATCCTGAGTGAGGTAATATAGACCCCAAAAGACAAACATGGTATGTACTCACTCATAAGTGGATTTTAGAAGTAAAGCACAGGAAAACCAGGCAACCCCCCTAAGCAGCAAGGTTAGGGTTAGGGTTAGGGATATACCTAAGGAATAAGGAAGAACCTAAGAAAGACTTCCATGTATCTCTCTGGGAAGGAGAAATAGATAAGATCTGCTGAGTAAATTGGGACCATAGTGGGAATGGTGAAAGGGGAGGTGGGAAGCGAACATGAGAGAATGAGATGGTCAATTTGGGGGCGGGATGGAGAAAAACAACACAATAGATATCTTGATAGAGAGAACCATTGTAGGATTAGAGAAAAACCTACTTCTAGGGAAATACCCAATAATCCACAAGGATGACCTCAGCCAAGACTCCAAACAATAATGGAGAAGGTGCCTACGCTGACCTTCCCTCATAATTAACTTGACGATCATCCTAATTGTATTGTCATTATAGAACCTTCATCCAGAAACAGTTGGAAGCAGGTACAGAGATCCACAGCTAAGCACTGGGTTGAGCTCCCAGTCCAGGTGAAGAGAGGGAGGAGGGATTATAAGAGCAAAGGAGTCAAGATCAAGATAGCTGCCTGGAGCTATTGGGAGCTCACTGACTCTGAAGTAACAGCTGAGGAACCTGCCTGGGACAGAACTAGGCTCTGAATGTGGATGACAGTCTAATGGCATGGGCACTTACTCTCTAACTCTCTCTGAGGAATGGATGATGGGATGGGGTAGGGCAGGCTGGGGGATGACTGGGAAGAGGCGAGGGAGCTGGGATAGTGGTAGGTACCCAAAAAAACTTTTAAATTAAAAAAGTTAAAAAATAAAATATACATAACACATTGTTATCATCTACAGCCATTCTACTGTACAACATAAGTTTGTATCACTTATTTTACTATAACAGTATCCACTGATTAATTTTTATTCAATTCATATTTTTTTTGCATGACTTACAGTTTGTGGTTACTTCTTAGCTAATTTAGATGACAAATTGTATAGGAGTTTTGTTTGTAGAAAGAGTGAAAGAGAGCAAGGAGAAGGGGGGAAGTGGGAGAAAGGAAGAAAGGCAGTAAGGGGAAGAATAATCAAAGTCTACCAGGAAGGAGTTCACTGAGGCAAAGATAAAGGCGCAGAGGGAGGGAGAGACCTAGTGACGGAGTAGAGCTGAAGCAGAGGCCCTGCTGGCGTTTTGATGGATGTCTTCGGTGTACTGCTAGAGTCAAATATTTGTTTGAGAAATATCTAGTGTGTGTTACTCTTTGGTGGAGTACTGATAGATGTCAGTTTTCATCTAGGTTACTTGTAATCTTACAATCAGTTAATGAGCAACTGTTATTATCCTAGATAGTAGAAATCCAGTCATGAGAAGGTGCTGTGGTCTGCAGGCACTGAGGGGTGTCAGAACTGTGTGCCAAGAGTGTGTCCACTACTTCAGTGCTGACATACACAAAGATAGGGAGTGTAAGACTGCATTCTAGAGCCTGATTATAATAAAGGAACTGAGGCATATGTGTGTGTGTGTGTGTGTGTGTGTGTGTGTGTGTGTGTGTAACTCATGAAATGATGTGCTAAGAGGCTTGCATGTGAAGAGGCATTTTGCTTTTTAATTCACTTCTGCTCTGCCTCTATAGACTTGTGCCACACAGCCATTGGCCAATGGCTAAAGTTTCTCCCTTGAAAACCAAGAAGGGCTAGTTCTAGATCATGGAATACTTTTCTGATCAGTGGTTTTCATTTTTACGGGTGTTTTTCTGGACTATAGGTGCACATATTTCCTTAGGAATGATGGCTTCTTTTATTTGTAAAATTATATGAGATACTTAGAAGAGAAAAATGTATGAAAACAGAAACAACTATGAACAGAAGACCTTTTCATTTTGATATTATTTCATCTGGATAGTCTGTTGTGTATTTATATCAGCTGTTAAGGAAGAAAAGTTCATACTGGTGAACTCTGTCTTCTAAGAGTACTTCCCTAAGCTTGACTAACAGCATGCGCCTTCTTCCTCTATAAATGGAGAAAATTCGTACCTTGTTTGCTTCTTAGGGTTATTAACAGAACAAGACGTCACAATAATCATGAAAGTTTTGTGGCATTCTGTTAAATACTAGATATGAGTAATGTCATTAAATATGGAGGGTGCTTTAGACGTTGGGTAACCATGATAAGCTAGCTCACATCAGCCACCTAAGGGAGGGATTATTCATTTATATTTCTGACTATAGTCCTTGGCTCCATTAATTCTAGAGCCAGGGTGCAGTAGAATATCATGGTGATGAAGGCACATGGCAGCAGGTACTTAGATCACAGTGCACAGGAAACAGTGAAGGAGAGACCGGAGGGGCACTATGTCAAGATACAGCAGAAGGACACAAATCAAATGAGTTACTCCTACCAAAAAGCTCTATCTCCTAGAGTCTCCAGACCTTCTGGAATAGCACCACCACTGGAGGACTAACCACTCCTTCACAAGTCTTTTGCAGATGATGTCTATCCAAACCATAAAGGCAGATTTTTAAACATAAGCACACTTGCCATAATGGGCAAGGTTGATTTCTGGGTTCTTGCTCTGATTGTTTCTTTTTTTTTCTTTTAAATCATAACAAGGATTTTAAAATTCAATATTACGACACTATTTAGAACATGAATTTCAGTTAATCCATCCTCCATATGAGCAAAGACAACAGTATTTTAAATGCTGTCCTATGCTAAATCACAGATCTGGGCAAAAGATGAAGTAATTATACTAATGACATCTGTGGGTGAAATAAACAGTCTTTCTGCCTCAGAAAACATCTGCCAATTGATTCAGTTTCAAGCTTCACATGATACGTGTTTGATGTGCAATGGAAACAGGAAACCCTAGTGGAGACAGAAGAAGGGGGAGGCCACAGGGGACTCTCTCTGCAAGTGGCTTGGAACTAAACTTGATATCCTAAGTGTGAAAACAAACTGAGTGGACGCCTTAAGAACAAGGAAAAATATTACCAAATCCAACTCCAAGAAAGCAAAAACAAGAACAGGTTAGTTGTGGCCCATTACCCTCTACAAGAGTTTGGATTTGTGCCTGGTTGATGAGCAAGTGAAGTAGTTCCACTTGCTGGCTGAGACTCTCTGTTGGTAATTGTCCTATCAGTGTGTCCTCCATAATGCATTTGATATTGTGTAATGCAGTTTGCCACAGCACTGTCATCCCAGGATGAACATCTACCACCCCACCACAAGAAGGTTGTCCCTGGGGGAATAATACTGGATTTGGGAAATATAGGCCTAGACTGAATTTTAACTTTGCCACTTACTACCTATGAGAGCCTGAGCATGCCTAACCCATTTAAAGCTGAGATTGCTCATATGTTAAATAAAAATATTATCGCTAAGAGCTGCAGTTGGGATTCCAGGAGGTGTTATTTAGGAATGCCCAGTATACAGCTGTTAAAAACTGACTTTCCATGGTCTAGATCAGCAGTTCTCAACCTGTGTGGGTCATGAAACCTTTGAAGGTAGAAAGACCCTTTTACAGGGGTCACCTAAGACCATAAAATACCATTACAAATCACAATAGTAGCAAAATTACAATTATGAAGTAGCAATAAAAATAATTTTATGCGTGGGAGTCACTATAACATGAAGAACTGTATTAAAGGGTCATAGCATTAGGAAAGATGAGAAGGTCTAGATCCTTCCATTCCAGTCTTTCTGCTCCAGCTTCTCTACTTCATGACTCAAGCCTGAATAATCTATTCCTCTGTCTTCTGACACGGCTTTCCCATTACTATTGGATACATGATAACTCTTTCATGTTATCAGTTCTATTTTTAAAAAGGCCCAGACATCTAGTTAACTAGGGTAGATGTTTAATGCTCACATTATGTTCAGAGGTAAGTGGTTCAGGGCTGCTCTACTACCTCTAGGCTTTATGCATCCACTTTTCTTCCCATCATTTGGCCAGTAGGATGTGTAGAGCTAGAGGAACACATTTGTAGCAGAAGGTTTCAGAGCATCACTTATCCCTAGTAACCTTAGTGACTTGTTGAGCTTCAGATGCATAGATTAGTCTAGTTTTTGACCCATTGAGCTTCAGCCATGTGGACCAGTCCAGCATTCCAAGAACTGCACAATCTCTTATATCAGTGTTTCCCTATAAAGGCCTTAATACATATCAACCTTTTTAAATCAGTTGCCAGAGATTATTATACCAACTACATCTTAGTCAAACAAGGCTGCATCAAGCTGATAAAAGATAACAAGGAAGAAGGTCTTCAGTGAAGACATGAGAGTTCTTTCACAAGCAGGTTATATGTCTGGAAAATATGGTGGTCCAGCACTAATAGGTCATGAAGTACAGAGAAAGGAAAACAGTCATGTTATAGTGATGGAGAGAAATGTGTTCTTCTACCATTGACAGGGGCTGTTGATTGCTTATACTATCCAATATTGTTTATTGGACAACATTAGCAAGCCTGTGACCCCTCAGCCTCTGCCTGCCTCCTGGACTCCTCCTACTCAGTGTTGAGGTATATACCACAATAGCTCTTTCACCCTGCAGCCATTCTAATACCTTTTCCTCACTGGCAAGTTTCAGCCATCACACTTCTCTTGATTGTGTATCTTTAGTTGAGGGAATGTACCTTCTTAGGAAGACAAGACATTTTTCAAGAGTAGAGATTATATTTTAGTCTTATTTTGAATCCTTAAAATGTATGTCTTTTCTGTAGACTACATTTTAAGAATTGAATCAGTTGTTCAGTCCAGTTGAAGTTGAAAACCTTAGCTAGGGCTCTGTAGTCACTCACGAAGCTGCCGTCTGCTCCATCTACAGCCTTCACAGTGATCAGAGAACACCCCGTCTCCAGTTCCCTGACCTGGCAGCAATAGTCTCCCCTCCCTTCCTTTTGAAGACACTTGGTCCACCAGGAGCTCAGTGGGCAAATGGACCACTCGGTGTCTGCCAGCAGCTGCACTCTTGGTCACCAGGAAAGGGCCTGCCCTCTCTGAACTGGCATTACAGATCCTCGTGCATGCATATAGTTCTCTCCATTAGTGGATCCTGCTGCAGCCAGCGACAGTTGAATCTCATTTGCCTTGTCACTGGCTGGGTGATTGCAGTACCTTCCCTGGGATTTATGACAGCTTCTGGGCAAAAGGCCCTTTAAAATTTGGTAGATTTGGGGGAATTTTAAGAGAGTGAGGCTCTGGAGCATATTTTAAGAGAATTAGGCTGTGGGTGGACACTATATTGGAGACCCGGCGCCCTCTCTATTTTTATCTGTATGGCTCTAACTATACATCAGCCAATTAAGCAAACAGCCAGGCGTCATGGTTTATCAGGCAGTGTTTCCATCACTAAAGGACTTAGTGGACTGAACAATTTGTGTATTTGGGGTAAACATATTTCAGAAATGAATGCACTCAACCATCTGAGTTTATATTCAGACATGAAATTATGGTTAAATATAGAAACAATTGACTCCCCTCTATGCTGAAGACATTGGCAATGAGTTTTCCAGAGATTAGCTCCATAGATTTCTGAGTTTCAGCCATGGCTGGGATTTGTGCTTTATAGACTCCTGCACCATTTGTGATGGACACAGAATCTTGGATGATTGATGGCTGGTTTATTGAAAGCCAAGTTCTCAGAAGCATTATATGTGGGCATATAAAAGTCATTTTGGCTATAATTTCAAATGTTGTATGCTACTTGGAATGGACCGAGCCCAGTGTTTTCATCACTGAGTTCCTTCAATTAACTTTGCTTTATCTTAGCAGGTGAACGTGTCTGATTGCCACCCAGTGTCAGAAGGCAATTAACCCAGAGACATAACACGAGGAAAAAACATGTTCAAAGACAAAGCAAACATGCTCAGGAAAAATTACTTTGTAATTTTTTTCTTCTTAATTAATTTCCCAGCCCTCAATGTCAACCTTCAGCTTTTGCTCAACCACTTCCAATATGTTGCAGTGTAGAGAGCTGCCTGCTGCTGCACTCTAGAGATGGTGCTGATTTCCGGCCTCCACCCACCCCCCTGTGGGTGAGTGCTCTCTTTTGATAAACAACTCCTTATTTGGCTTGAGCCTGGGGCGTGGTTTGCTGTTGTGTATGTGGACCTATGAGCTGTGCCCACATGGCTTATTGGGATTGGATGCCCTGAGAGTTTC